>BDMV01000001.1:1774588-1793810 GCA_008326285.1 Oryza officinalis | reverse complement strand
TTGCAATCCTTGTACACATTGTCTTTCTTCGATAGAGCAATGGATTGCTTCCATCTGCTCTGTAGGTACGGAGTACTTTTCCCTCTTATCCCACTAGTTTCCTTACTTTTAAGAGATCTGCTTCCATTTGCATCCGAGAAGAAGGTAGTTGAGACAAGACTGAAGATGCTCGAGGAAGCCACTCGAGCTGCTGGTTTGAAGAACAAATATAAGTTCTTCAAGACAGCATTGATTTCAGCTGTTGTGTTATGCATTTCAGCTGCTCAGTGTAGTAACTTAAGTAGTTTGCCTTGTTGCAATGGACATCTAAGGGCAGTGCCAGTGTGGAAATCCCTTGAAATAAACCAACATATGAAGATCCATATATTCAGACTATGGAAGTTGAGCCATATCATTTTGACACAACCAACATATCAAGCTAAAGACCATATGAAGATCCAAACAACGATAATCAGGTAGGGAACTGCACATATTCCTTTCCAATGCTCTTTGGTTCTCTACTGTACTGGTATTGTAATAGCACATCTCTTCAAAAAATATAGCAGTAGCTCTTGAAAAAGTTAGATAGAAGTTGATTCGTGTGTTTGCATAGATGGCAGTTGTAGTGCACGGTTCATACTACAGTTCACATACTACAGTTCATACTACAGACTTAACACCAGTTCATCACTTCTTACTTACATCACAAAAGGAAAATCACTAAGCACATGAACACTACCCTGCAGGTCTCACTTCGGATGCAGTTTGTCCATCATCATGGACAAACAGTCCTGAAGTTCACAAAACAAAAAAAAAGCACATCAGTTGCTTAACAAATATTTCACCATACAGCAAGATTTCTTTGCATCACATGTCGAGGGATTTCATCAGCCTATCTGCTACTGGCTCCATTGCAGCAACATGACCAGCAAACTCTTGACGTGGGCAGTCCTCTGGCATGCCCTGACCAACTGGAGTCAGATCAAGATTTGGGTAGAATGCTCTCACTGATCCGAGTACTTGTGAAGTATAGACTCTAGCTTTTTTGTTTAAGTATACTCGGATCAAGTTGGGCAGTTCTCTCAGCTGATCCAGGAAGGGCTTGGAAGCTTGAGTCTCAAACGATTCAGAGACTACTCGGAGAATTTTGGTGGCAACCGCCTTAATTTCTTCATTTTCTGCTTCAGCTTTCTCCAGGCGAGCACTGAGGTCTTGAATCCGCTGCACACCAGCATCAAGCTGAGAATCTGCAAGCTTGCATGTATTCCGCTCTAACTCCAACTGACCTTTAAGAGTCTCCTCCCTTTGAAGAGCTTGGTCCAGCTGATCTTGAGCGTTTTCAAGGAGATTCTTACAGTTGGTCAGCTCTCCCTTGAATCTGGCTTCAGCTTGAGCACGCTCTGAAATACACAAGACTACATCAGCATCATCAGGATGAGTATGTCATGACTTTGAAATAAGGACTCCTTACCTTTCAGAGAAGCTGATAATTCTGTACCCTTCCTCTTGAGAGAATCAACCTGTTCCTGGAGGTCAGCAACAGCAGCCAGGTGATTGGCCGAGCGCTGTTGTTCTTCAGCCAACTTTGCTTCTGCAGACTTTGCCTGGGAGAATAGTTGGTTGACCTTTTTCAGCAGCTCCGAGTTCTGCTTTAACTGTTCAGCGAAAGACTGGCAAATACCAAAACAAGTCAGAAGGATGGCAGTACAAACTCTGGTGTTCCTCAGGTACAGATACGGTGTTTCTTGAAAGACATTGATGAATATACTAACCTTTGTAGTATCATAAAGCTTCTTCTGGACCTCCAGCATCTGAGTCAGTTCATCCTCAGCTTCAGTGATGCCTACTTTCTCCGCTAGAGTGGCCTCAGGATGTGTTTCGGTGCTTGAAGCTGCAGGTTCTGGCAGAGGAGGTGCTGAGGCATGAGCTGGTTCCACGCCTGGTAGGTTAGGGATGCGAGTACTTTTACTAGTAGCCACCTGAGAAGCTCTGACCTTCCTTACCACAATTCGCTTCTTGTGCACTGACGCCTGCAGCTCCTCCGCTGGTTCTTCACTGTCAGATTGATGTGCAAGACCTTTACCTCTAGCTTCCTCCTCCCTTATTGCAGCAGCTTGTACTCGGTTCTCCGTCTGATCAGCGGTCAAATGCCCTGGCAAGGGGGCTGGGGAGTAATACGAAGCAATATGTTCCTACAAAAGAAAATCGAGGAATCAACATGAAGAACCAAATTGGCAAAATCAAACACAAACAAACAACGATAAGTCAGGGGACTTACTGGCTGAGGAGATTTGCTTGCAGAGTACTGGGGAGGAGTCTTGGGCTTGGAATTGAAACGGCCACAGAATATCTGGAGCCTCTCCAAGATCTCATCATGGGTGAGATCCTCCTTCTTCAGCCTTGATGGATCCTCTGGGCCCTTGTACTGGTAGCCGGGTACTGACCGCTCTTGAAGTGGCTGGATCCGACGCTTGATGAAACTGTAAGCTATTCCAACTCCAGTCAGCCCCTTTCGCTTCAGTTCTGCAATCATCCTCACCAACTGCGGGATCCCGATGCTCTCCCTATCGTCGGGGGAGCTATTCCATAGATCACTGAAGACTGGTTTGTGGCGAGTACGCTCAGGCAGCTGAGGGTCCTTATTTCTGATTATGAACCACTCACTCCGCCATGTCCCCTTTGGGTCCTTCAGAGGAACAACAAAGTACTCTTGTTTTTTATCTTGCCGAAGCTGAAAGACGGCCCCTCCACAGATATTAGGGTTCTCCCAATCCGGATTAGGCTTCAGACGGAAGAAATATCTAAAAAGCTGGAAGTGGGGATCGATTCCGAGGAAGGCTTCGCACATATAAACAAAGAAAGCGATCTGGGAGAGTCCATTAGGATTCAAGTGGACAAGTTCAATCTTGTAGAAGTAGAGAAGCCCACGGAGAAATTTTGAAGCAGGGAGACCAAGACCGCGCTCAAAGAAAGAGGCATAAACAATGGTCTCACCGGCATTTTCAGAAGAGAAAGGATTTTTGTATGCGGATTTTCACTGAGCTAACTCCTTGGGTGGGAGGAACCCTCGATCAACAAGCAATTGGAGATCTTCGTCTCGAACAACAGATGGTATCCACTCTTGCGCCTGGTCCGGGATCTGATCTGACTTTACGTTCCTGGTCTCCTCCTTCACCCTTTTCGGCATCCTGATGTGGCTGCGGACGCGGCGTGTTTGGCGATGGATTTCAAAGTCGGATTTGGAAAAATGTGTAAAAGCCTGTCAAAATGCCACAAGTAACTGAATTGGCAATGCAATCTGTCAAGATTAAAAAGGCCACAAGTAACTTGAAATCTGCATGCACAGTAACTTCTATCTTTGAGTTTCAGATACTCGTTATGCAGCACCTAAACTACTCTACCAGAACAGAATGCTGATGCACTATGGTGGATGCTGAGTTGCTGATACTACTCAGGAACATGAATGCAAAAATTAAATCCAGTCAGATTCAGGGATCAGAAAGAGGAACCAGTGCTGGTTGTTGAGCTGCTGGCACTACCATGCATATGTAAAACCGTACTAGTATCTAAAACTCTATTTGGCTAGCTCTATTGATTTAAGGCATGATTATAGATACTTGTTTGCTAATTTTAGTGCTACAGCCATAAAAAAAACTGTACTAGTAACTAAAACTCTATTGGCTAGCTCTAAATGCTAGCTTCAGCAGGAAAGGGAAGCTTTCTTAGCTGAAAGTCTGAATTTATTGACTTGAACAGATGAACAGTCCGAATAAAGTGCCACACTTGAGTGCTAGATATACTATTTTTCTGACATTTTACACCTATGATTAATTGAAAATAGTAGATCCGATCCCTACACATACTGCTCAAATGTACAAAAACCACATCTGCAGAATTGGGTACAGTACAACTATACCGTGACAGCATTANTTCTCATTATCTCTGTCTAGTAATTATGACGTGTAGTTTGTCCGAGTCATCTAAGAGTTACATGTAGTACTTTTCCCTCTTATCCCATGAGTCATCTAAGAGTTACAAGTAGAGTACGGAGTACTTTTCCCTCCTATCCCACTAGTTTCCTTAATTTTGATCTGGGGGTAGCAGTCAAGTGCCAAACACGATGGGTTAGTATGCAAAAGGGATTTAGACAGGTTCAGGCCCTCTCAAAGAGAAGTAATACCCTACTCTCGGTTTATTGATGTCTTGATCTCTTTCAATATGTGTTCTCGTGAGTTTTCTATCTGTAGTCGTCTATTATCTTTTCGTCCATCCCTGTACCAGTTTACGGCGGCCAGCGTAAGGCGATCCAAATTAACCTATAAACCTGTACCAGTTTCAAGAAACAGTACTGGTACAACAGAAAGATTGAATATCACTGCGACAGAGGTCTCTTTATTAAGAGTAGAGTTACACCCAAGGTTGGAACTGCGGACAGACCCCGAGTTCACAACTGCATTACAAAAAGGCGGAAGCGGAGACTAGCCCAAAGCCACAAGCATGACTTGGGGATTAAGCCGAAACCCTACTAAAGCTTGTAGTTCGCTTGCTCCTGGAAGAACTCCTCTTCGGCAGGGTCCATCTCTTCGTCTTCGAGAACTGGGGGGGTTATTTATATAGAGCAATGGTGAGTACGGGAGTACTCAGCAAGCCAAGGGAAATTAAGTGTTTGATGCAAGCTTCAAAGGGGAGCCAGTTATTTTCGCGTTCGATTTTAATCTAAGAATTTCGGAAACTACTAGGTGAGTGCTTCTCAACGACACGGACGAGAAAGTGCGTCTCATCCAGCCGGAGTAGTAAAATGTATGGATTGATCTTGTCGGCACGAAAGGCTCCCTGCCAATCGTTTGCCGAAGCCAGCTGTACCGACAGCCACAAGTCAAGCACTGAGAAGATTTCCTTACACCCACATCAGTTCACAAAGAAATCAACAAAGCTACGCTAAGGAATCACCTCACATCCGCCCATGACCATGGGCACGGCTGTTCGAACAGTTGGTAACCTCTACCTCTGCAGAGGGGGTACGCTTTACCCACACGATGTTACCAACCCAGGTCACCCAACCCGTGCAGAACAGCCACGTCTGGTGACTTTGAGGTTTTCACGACAAAGCATTTCGAAAGCCGACTCAGGGTCACCTTATGCCAATGGGAGGGGTCCCACGGACCAACACCAGGTTAGGTCCCAGACCATACTGTGCCAGGAAGCCCAGGGGTCCTCCCCGACACCACCCCGGCGAATCCACTTGTCCCTTGGCATCAAGATTTCCCTGGCCTGGCTAGTTACTCAGCCAGGGGTGTCCCATTCACCCATGTGGTCATACTTGTTATATGCTCGGATGTAATTCCCAAGGAATCGGTCCTTAAGGCGAGAACGGGAAAACCGTACCTCCAGTACGTCTCCCGCACCGCGAGTTTTGGAAACTCAATTTATTTTCAAGGCACCGACCCAAGTGTCGGGTTTTCCAGGGATTTTGTAAACCCAAGTTTTACCCAGTTGATCATTTTAAATTTGAAGGGAGCCTCGATATTCGTAGGCGGGGTACGAATACCGAGACTAACCAAAGGGCGACAAGGGATGTTAGGTCATTCAATAATCAAGGAAGTCAAATGCAGCAAATGGGTAGGGCCTGCCGGTTGTATCGCAAACTACGGCCAAGTGTCGTGTGTAACCTAGAGGATGCATTATTTGCAAAATGAAAATACTTAATTTCAAATTATGGGTTCAATTGATCAAAGGTGACTTGCCTTGCTCGAGATCTTGAGCTTCCTCCTCGAAATCCGCACACTGCGAGTCTTCGGGCTCCGAAGCTACACGCGAAACAAGGCGACTCAACACTGAAAGTGCATCTAGG
Organism: Oryza officinalis; assembly: GCA_008326285.1. Lineage (NCBI taxonomy): Eukaryota > Viridiplantae > Streptophyta > Magnoliopsida > Poales > Poaceae > Oryza > Oryza officinalis. Next base: position 1,787,980 of record BDMV01000001.1, on the reverse strand, counting down.
CTCCTAATTGTTTTGATGATTAATGACAATGCGATTACAGAGGACTAACAATTTTATTTAAGTGAATGTGAAGGATTGTTAGTCCGTGACGTTTCGTAGCGCAATGCATAACTTAAAGAATACGAGAAAATCATGAGTTGCGGCAATGATCAAAGGTTGTATTGTTTACTTTCATCTCTTTGGGTCATTAGGAAAACCGCACTATTAAGAGGGATGATGCATTGACATATGAGGAGTGATGAAAGTGCTCAAAATCATTTCTAAGAAAATGTTTCTCCTCAGTTTCTGCGTTCTGGAAATTTTCGCAGTTGTCTGAAAACGATTTTTGGAACATCCGAAAATAGACAGTACCAATTTTGACTTCTGGAAATTTTCAGAGTTATCCGAAAGTGATTTTCAAAACTTCCGAAAATAACCGAGATGCAAAATTCGGTTCTGTAAATTTTCGGACTTGTGCGAAACCAATTTTCGGAACTTCCGAAAATGGCAGTGAAGCTTCTGTAAATTTCCGGAATTGTCCGAAATATTTTCTCGGAATTTCCGAAATTGTCTGCGTACCAAAATAGCTCCTGGAAATTTTCGGACTTGTCCGAAAGGACTTTTCGGAATTTCCGAAAATATCCAGAAGGCTGTTTTTGATCTGGAAATTTCGGACTTGTCCGAAAAGTTTTCGGAATTTCCGAAAAATCTTCAGTCGAACCAGAGCTCGGTGAAAGTCGGCCAGTGTGAGGTAGGTGGGAACCCCGCGCAGCGCGCACGCCACCCGCGTCCTATCCATTAAGCTTACGACGAGCTCGCGTCGCGTGCCAACCAGCCATGGCTATGGCGGCGGCCGTGTCAGTGTGCAGCTCACGGTGCCCATGCTTGGGGCGTCCTCCACGAGCGCGCCTCGCCTCCGCCGTGGAGGTCCTCGGGGAGAGGAGGAGGAGGAGGGGCGGATGCGGACGACGCCGGCGGGGGGGACTGGTGGCCGTGGCGGCGACGGAGGGGTCGGCGAAATCGTCGGGCGAGGCGGACGAGCAGGTGCCCTCGTGGGCGCGCCCGGGCTCCGACGAGCCGCCGCCCTGGGCACGCGAGGGCGGCGGCGGCGGGGGCCAGCAGGAGCCCGGCGCAGTCCAGCTCCCCTTCTACGCCTACCTGCTCGCCTCCGCCATCACCGCCATCGCTGCCGTACGCCTCTCTCCACCCCCTTCAACTCCTCTCTTCCCTCTCCGATCTCCAAATGTTCTAAGATTTCCCATGGCTGCCTGTCGGCCGCGGCGCGCGCGCCCGTGCAGATCGGGTCCATCTTCCGAAAATGGCAGTGAAGCTTCTGTAAATTTCCGGAGTTGTCCGAAATATTTTCTCAGAATTTCCGAAATTGTCTGCGAACCAAAATAGCTCCTGAAAATTTTCGGACTTGTCCGAAAGGACTTTTCGGAATTTCCGAAAATATCCAGAAGGCTGTTTTTGATCTGGAAATTTCGGACTTGTCCGAAACGTTTTCGGAATTTTCGAAAAATCTTCAGTCGAACCAGAATAGCTCCTGGAAATTTTCGGACTTGTCCATAGACCATTGTTGGGAAAGTGAAGTAAGGTCGGCTGTTAAACCTGCTGCTACTTTATTCCTTGTTAATACCATCAAAATAGCAGATTAGCACGGGTTCGGCAGTCATCTTGTGTCTGCGGTGACGAAGGAACAGGAAGCCACCAGATCCGGTGCCTCCCGATTTGTCGTAATCGTCTCCCTTGCTGGTTATGCCGGTCGCAAGCTCGCAGCCGCCGGATGCCCGGCCGGTGGAGTTGTAACGCCCTGAAATTCGACCGTCAAAAGCGAAACCCTAAAACGCAAAATCTCGAAAACTTTTAAATTAATTTGCATCATGCCGCAATTAATTGCTCGTTTATTCGAATCTTTATTTGCAGAGTTTAGATAATCGAAACCAATTATGTAAAAACCCTAAAATGGAATATCGGCTAAATAAATAATTAATGATTTTCGGAAGTTCCAAAAATTGGTTTCGGACAAGTCCGAAAATTTCCAGGAGCTATTCTGGTTCGACTGAAGATTTTTCGGAAATTCCGAAAACTTTTCGGACAAGTCCGAAATTTCCAGATCAAAAACAGCCTTCTGGATATTTTCGGAAATTCCGAAAAGTCCTTTCGGACAAGTCCGAAAATTTCCAGGAGCTATTTTGGTACGCAGACAATTTCGGAAATTCCGAGAAAATATTTCGGACAATTCCGGAAATTTACAGAAGCTTCACTGCCATTTTTGGAAGTTCCGAAAATTGGTTTCGGACAAGTCCGAAAATTTACAGAACCGAATTTTGCATCTCGGTTATTTTCGGAAGTTTCGAAAATCACTTTCGGATAACTCCGAAAATTTCCAGAAGTCAAAATTGGTACTGTCTATTTTCGGATGTTCCAAAAATCGTTTTCAGACAACTGCGAAAATTTCCAGAACGCAGAAACTGAGGAGAAACATTTTCTTAGAAATGATTTTGAGCACTTTCATCACTCCTCATATGTCAATGCATCATCCCTCTTAATAGTGCGGTTTTCCTAATGACCCAAAGAGATGAAAGTAAACAATACAACCTTTGATCATTGCCGCAACTCATGATTTTCTCGTATTCTTTGAGTTATGCATTGCGCTACGAAACGTCACGGACTAACAATCTTTCACATTCACTTAAATAAAATTGTTAGTCCTCTCTAATCGCATTGTCATTAATCGTCAAAACAATTAGGGGCCTAGCTGCACTTTCAGTGTTGAGTTGCCTCGTTTCGCGTGTAGCTTCGGAGCCTGAAGACTCGCAGTGTGTGGATTTCGAGGAGGAAGCTCAAGATCTCGAGCAAGGCAAGTCACCTTTGATCAATTGAACCCATAATTTGAAATTAAGTATTTTCATTTTGCAAATAATGCATCCTCTAGGTTACACACGACACTTGGCCACGGTTTGCAATACAACCGGCAGGCCCTACCCACTTGCTGCATTTGACTTCCTTGATTATTAAATGACCTAACATCGCTTGTCGCCCTTTGGTTAGTCTCGGTATTCGTACCCCGCGTACGAATATCGAGGCTCCCTTCAAATTTAAAATGATCAACTGGGTAAAACTTGGGTTTACAAAATCCCTGGAAAACCCGACACTTGGGTCGGTGCCTTGAAAATAAATTGAGTTTCCAAAACTCGCGGTGCGGGAGACGTACTGGAGGTACGGTTTTCCCGTTCTCGCCTTAAGGACCGATTCCTTGGGAATTACATCCGAGCATATAACAAGTATGACCACATGGGTGAATGGGACACCCCTGGCTGAGTAACTAGCCAGGCCAGGGAAATCTTGATGCCAAGGGACAAGTGGATTCGCCGGGGTGGTGTCGGGGAGGACCCCTGGGCTTCCTGGCACAGTATGGTATGGGACCTAACCTGGTGTTGGTCCGTGGGACCCCTCCCATTGGCATAAGGTGACCCTGAGTCGGCTTGCGAAATGCTTTGTCGTGAAAACCTCAAAGTCACCAGACGTGGCTGTTCTGCACGGGCTGGGTGACCTGGGTTGGTAACATTGTGTGGGTAAAGCGTACCCCCTCTGCAGAGGTAGAGGATACCAACTGTTCGAACAGCCGTGCCCATGGTCATGGGCGGATGTGAGGTGATTCCTTAGAGTAGCTTTGTTGATTTCTTTGTGAACTGATGTGGGTGTAAGGAAATCTTCTCAGTGCTTGACTTGTGGCTGTCGGTACAGCCGGCTTCGGCAAACGATTGGCAGGGAGCCTTTCGTGCCGACAAGATCAATCCATACATTTCACTACTCCGGCCGGATGAGACGCACTTTCTCGTCCGTGTCGTTGAGAAGCACTCACCTAGTAGTTTCCGAAAGTCTTAATTTAAAATCGAACGCGAAAATAACTGGCTCCCCTTTGAAGCTGGCATCAAACACTTAATTTCCCTTGGCTTGCTGTGTACTCCCGTACTCACCCTTGCTCTATATAAATAAACCCCCCAGTTCTCGAAGACGAAGAGATGGACCCTGCCGAAGAGGAGTTCTTCCAAGAGCAAGCGAACTACAAGCTGTAGTAGGGTTTCGGCTTAATCCCCAAGTCATGCTTGTGGCTTTGGGCTAGTCTTCGCTTCTGCCTTTTTGTAATGTAGTTGTGAACTCGGGGTCTGTTCGCAGTTCCAACCTTGGGTGTAACTCTACTCTTAATAAAGAGACCTCTGTCGCTGTGATATTCAATCTTCCTGTTGTACCAGTACTGTTTCTTGAAACTGGTACAGGTTTATAGGTTAATTTGGATCGCCTTACGCTGGCCACCGTCCGAGGCTAGTTTGGGGCGTGACAGAAACTAGTGGGATAAGAGGGAAAAGTACTTCGTCGACTACTTAGATCTCTCAAAATTAAGGAAACTAGTGGGATAGGAGGGAAAAGTACTCCGTACTCTACATGTAACTCTTAGATGACTCGTGGGATAAGAGGGAAAAGTACTACATGTAACTCTTAGATGACTCGGACAAACTACACATCATAATTACTAGACAGAGATAATGAGAATCAAAACATACTTCAGAGACTAATTAATAGTCTTCAAAATCTCCTCACGTTTGATACCACAATGCCAGTCTAAAACATTAAGGTAGGTAAAGCAGCAGCTAGATATAGATAAGCAGCTCCATAGACAGGAAATGAAGCCACGGACAACCAGAACGACAAAAATAATATCACAATGTCAAAAAGGTTCGACGCTATGCTTAAAAGTAAGAAACAGCTCCATTGATAGCAGATGAAAACAAGAACAACCACAATGACCGACAAATTGTGATGCCGCATCCCTAGCGATACGACTTCTGGAACCTGGCGCGGGCACCACGACCACCGAACATCTTGGGCTCGCAGCGCCTGGGGTCGGCGACTAAGAGGGTGCGGTCATAGCGGGCGAAGGTGTCCATCACCTACATCTTGGCGGCTTCATCGACGTACTTCTGGTAGTAGGCGACGAGGGCCTTGGCGATGGCCTGGCAGAAGGCGTAGATCTACGACGTCTTCCCTCCGTCGCCGCGGACGCAGAACGACCTTGCAAAGTTGGGATCCCGTTAAGCAATCGCTCAACGAGGCCACCGCGATCTCAAGAAACCTTTCTCTCCTTTCATCGCTCCCCTCTCTCCGCTGCCCCCGGATTCCGGTTAAGCCATCCACCAGGCCATCGCCATGGCCTGCCGTATTCACTCACTTCTTCCATGTCATCAACCTCTCCTTGCAATCCTTGTACACATTTTCTTTCTTCGATAGAGCAATGGATTGCTTCCATCTGCTCTATAGGTACGGAGTACTTTTCCCTCTTATCCTACTAGTTTCCTTACTTTTAAGAGATCTATTTTGGTATTATTCACATGACTCGGACAAACTACGCACGATGGATCTGGCTTGATAGGATTGGGGCCCGACCGACTACTTCTATGGTATCGAGGACTAGATCTCTTAAAAGTAAGGAAACTAGTGGTATAAAAGGGGAAAGTACTCCGTCGAGTACTTAGATCTCCGAAAAGTAAGGAAACTAGTGGGATAAGAGGGATAAGTACACCGTACCTCCATGTAACTCTTAGATGACTCAGGCAAACTACACACAATTGATCTGGCTCGATAGGATTTGGATTCGGTCGAGTATTAAAAGTAAGGAATCTGTTGGGAAAACAGGGAAAAGTACTCTGTACCTACATGTAACCTGCTAAAACCGCACCATCTTTGTCGTTGACCCCAGGCGCTACAAGCCCAAGAAGTTCGGTGGTCGTGGTGGCCGCGCAAGGTTCCAGAAGTCCTACCATTGAGCGATTGCTTACGCCATCCGCTAGGCCATCGCCAAGGCCCTCGTCGCCTACTACCAGAAGAACGTTGACGAGGCTGCCAAGAAGGAGGTCAAGGACATCTTCAGAAGTATGTCGATGAGGCCGCTATCGCCATGGCCTTGCCGTATTCACTCACTTCTTCCATGTCATCAACCTCTCCTTGCAATCCTTGTACACATTATCTTTGGTACGGAGTACTTTTCCCTCTTATCCCACTAGTTTCCTTACTTTTAAGAGATCCATTTTGGTATTATTCACATGACTCGGACAAACTACGCACGATGGATCTAGCTCGATAGGATTGGGGCCCGACCGACTACTTCTATGGTGTCGAGGACTAGATCTCTTAAAAGTAAGGAAACTAGTGGTATAAAAAAGGAAAGTACTCCGTTGAGCACTTAGATCTCCTAAAAGTAAGGAAACTAGTAGGATAAGGGGGTAAAGTACACCGTACCTCCATGTAACTCTTAGATGACTCAGGCAAACTACGCACAATTGATCTGGCTCGATAGGATTTGGATTCGGTCGAGTACTAAAAGGAATCTGGTGGGAAAACAGGGAAAAGTACTCTGTACCTACATGTAACCCGCTAAAAACGCACCATCTTTGTCGTTGACCCCAGGCACTGCAAGCCCAAGAAGTTCGGTGGTCGTGGTGGCCGTGCAAGGTTCCGGAAGTCCTACCATTGAGCGATTGCTTACGCCATCCGCTAGGCCATCGCCAAGGCCCAAAGTCTCCTCCATCTTCAGAAGTACGTCAACGAGGCCGCTAAGGAGGTCATGGACATCTCGCCCGCACCATCCTCGTCGCCGACCCTAGGCGCTGCAAGCCCAAGAATTTCAGTGGTCATGGTGCCCGCGCCAGGTTCCAGAAGTCCTACCGTTGAGCGATTGCTTACGCCATCCACCAGGCCATCGCCAAGGCCCTCGTCGCCTACTACCAGAAGTACATCGACGAGGCTGCCAAGAAGGAGGTCAAGGACATCTTCGCCCGCTACGACCGCACCCTCCTCCTCGCCCGATGAATCTAGCTTCATTTTTGTAATTCGTATAATATGGTGTATCGCAACAACATGAATACAAGTCCTAACACTACAGATGTACTAGCATATGTATCTTTGTCTCCCTGTAGGAGCATGGGGAAGAAACGGTTAAATGTGCTTTGTCATTAGCATACTTGCTTTGTCATTAAGGGCTTAAATTGGTTGGGTGGGCCTAGTGGGCTGGCTTGGGGAGGTGGGGAATTTGCAAGCAACTCGCGGCTATGTCTGTACCAGATTCAAAATTGGGCTAAATTAAAGGCTTATAAAAAAGTGTTTTTCTTCAGGCCATGGTGCCTATGTGTGCCCAAGTGGGGAAAAAAGCTGTGTATAAACTCTTTTCCTACCTTAATTGAAAGGAACAGCTCATAATGCAAACACCACTTGCGGGGTTTCAGTTTTGTGAATTTTTTTTTGAGAATATCAATTTTTTTCTGCACAGATTTTTTTGCCCGTCAATTATGAGAAGGATTGGACAGTATACCCTGCCAAGAATCTTAGGGTTAGTGAATGGGTTGGACAGGTGGGGGAGTGGGAGCCTGGGGTGGGCCGGCGGAGGAGAGAGGTAAATGAAGATGTACTTCATTTACCGTTGCATTCAAACGCGCCACCCTAATCTTCTCCCATCTTCCTCCACCCGCCCAGCGCGCCGAGGTCATCCGCGCCGTCGTCATCCGGATCGCCGCCGCCCTTCGGGTCGCCGCCGCCATGGGACGTGGAGGTCAATCGCAGACCTCACAGTAAATGAGGTAATTTTCAGAACACGTCACATTTTGAGATAGCTCTTGATTCCATTGCTCCAGCTAATGACCTAGAGAAGCTCTAGATTACCCGAGTGCTTGGCCACCCAAACCCTAGCTTTGCCAGAATTGCCACCCAAACCTCTCCATGCAATTGCTGTACACGTTGTCTTCGAGCTCTCCAAGGGGCTCGTCGCCTACTACCAGAAGTACGTCGACGAGGCCGCCAAGAAGGAGGTCCAGGACATCTTCGCCCGCTATGACCGTACCCTCCTCGTGGCCGACCCTAGGCGCTACGAAGTTTGGTGGCCATAGCGCCCGCGCCAGCAGAAGTCATACCGTTGAGCGATTGCTTAATGGGATCCCAACTTTGCAAGGTTGTTCTGCGTCCGCGGCGGTGGAGGGAAGACGTCGCAGATCTACGCCTTCTGCCAGGCCATCGCCAAGGCCCTCGTCGCCTACTACCAGAAGTAGGTCGATGATCGCACCCTCTTAGTCGCCGACCCCAGGCGCTGCGAGCCCAAGAAGTTCGGTGGTCGTGGTGCCCGCGCCAGGTTCCAGAAGTCGTATCGCTAGGGATGCGGCATCACAATTTGTCGGTCATTGTGGTTGTTCTTGTTTTCATCTGCTATCAATGGAGCTGTTTCTTACTTTTAAGCATAGCGTCAAACCCTTTTGACATTGTGATATTATTTTTGTCGTTCTGGTTGTTCGTGGCTTCATTTCCTATCTATGGAGCTGCTTATCTATATCTAGCTGCTGCTTTACCTACCTTGATGTTTTAGACTGGCATTGTGGTATCAAACTTGAGGAGATTTTGAAGACTATTAATTAGTCTCTGAAGTATGTTTTGATTCTCATTATCTCTGTCTAGTAATTATGATGTGTAGTTTGTCCGAGTCATCTAAGAGTTACATGTAGTACTTTTCCCTCTTATCCCACGAGTCACCTAAGAGTTACATGTAGAGTACGGAGTACTTTTCCCTCCTATCCCACTAGTTTCCTTAATTTTAAGAGATCTAAGTAGTCGACGGAGTACTTTTCCCTCTCATCCCACTAGTGTCCTAGCGTCTCCATGCCATCAACCTCTCCATGCAATTATTGTACACGTTGTCTTCGAGCTCTCCATGGGGCTCGTCGCCTACTACCAGAAGTACGTCGACGAGGCCGCCAAGAAGGAGGTCCAGGACATCTTCGTCCGCTACGACCGCACCCTCCTCGTCGCCAACCCTAGGCGCTACGAAGTTTGGTGGCCGTGGCGCCCGCGCCAGGTTTCAGAAGTCATACCGTTGAGCGATTGCTTAACGGGATCCCAACTTTGCAAGGTCGTTCTGTGTCCGCGGCGGCGGAGGGAAGACGTCGCAGATCTACGCCTTCTGCCAGGCCATCACCAAGGCCCTCGTCGCCTACTACCAGAAGTACGTCGATGAAGACGCCAAGATGTAGGTGATGGACACCTTCGCCCGCTATGACCGCACCCTCTTAGTCGCCGACCCCAGGCGCTGCGAGCCCAAGAAGTTCGGTGGTCGTGGTGCCCGCGCCAGGTTCCAGAAGTCGTATCGCTAGGGATGCGGCATCACAATTTGTCGGTCATTGTGGTTGTTCTTGTTTTCATCTGCTATCAATGGAGCTGTTTCTTACTTTTAAGCATAGCGTCGAACCTTTTTGACATTGTGATATTATTTTTGTCGTTCTGGTTGTCCGTGGCTTCATTTCCTGTCTATGGAGCTGCTTATCTATATCTAGCTGCTGCTTTACCTACCTTAATGTTTTAGACTGGCATTGTGGTATCAAACGTGAGGAGATTTTGAAGACTATTAATTAGTCTCTGAAGTATGTTTTGATTCTCATTATCTCTGTCTAGTAATTATGACGTGTAGTTTGTCCGAGTCATCTAAGAGTTACATGTAGTACTTTTCCCTCTTATCCCATGAGTCATCTAAGAGTTACAAGTAGAGTACGGAGTACTTTTCCCTCCTATCCCACTAGTTTCCTTAATTTTGATCTGGGGGTAGCAGTCAAGTGCCAAACACGATGGGTTAGTATGCAAAAGGGATTTAGACAGGTTCAGGCCCTCTCAAAGAGAAGTAATACCCTACTCTCGGTTTATTGATGTCTTGATCTCTTTCAATATGTGTTCTCGTGAGTTTTCTATCTGTAGTCGTCTATTATCTTTTCGTCCATCCCTGTACCAGTTTACGGCGGCCAGCGTAAGGCGATCCAAATTAACCTATAAACCTGTACCAGTTTCAAGAAACAGTACTGGTACAACAGAAAGATTGAATATCACTGCGACAGAGGTCTCTTTATTAAGAGTAGAGTTACACCCAAGGTTGGAACTGCGGACAGACCCCGAGTTCACAACTGCATTACAAAAAGGCGGAAGCGGAGACTAGCCCAAAGCCACAAGCATGACTTGGGGATTAAGCCGAAACCCTACTAAAGCTTGTAGTTCGCTTGCTCCTGGAAGAACTCCTCTTCGGCAGGGTCCATCTCTTCGTCTTCGAGAACTGGGGGGGTTATTTATATAGAGCAATGGTGAGTACGGGAGTACTCAGCAAGCCAAGGGAAATTAAGTGTTTGATGCAAGCTTCAAAGGGGAGCCAGTTATTTTCGCGTTCGATTTTAATCTAAGAATTTCGGAAACTACTAGGTGAGTGCTTCTCAACGACACGGACGAGAAAGTGCGTCTCATCCAGCCGGAGTAGTAAAATGTATGGATTGATCTTGTCGGCACGAAAGGCTCCCTGCCAATCGTTTGCCGAAGCCAGCTGTACCGACAGCCACAAGTCAAGCACTGAGAAGATTTCCTTACACCCACATCAGTTCACAAAGAAATCAACAAAGCTACGCTAAGGAATCACCTCACATCCGCCCATGACCATGGGCACGGCTGTTCGAACAGTTGGTAACCTCTACCTCTGCAGAGGGGGTACGCTTTACCCACACGATGTTACCAACCCAGGTCACCCAACCCGTGCAGAACAGCCACGTCTGGTGACTTTGAGGTTTTCACGACAAAGCATTTCGAAAGCCGACTCAGGGTCACCTTATGCCAATGGGAGGGGTCCCACGGACCAACACCAGGTTAGGTCCCAGACCATACTGTGCCAGGAAGCCCAGGGGTCCTCCCCGACACCACCCCGGCGAATCCACTTGTCCCTTGGCATCAAGATTTCCCTGGCCTAGCTAGTTACTCAGCCAGGGGTGTCCCATTCACCCATGTGGTCATACTTGTTATATGCTCGGATGTAATTCCCAAGGAATCGGTCCTTAAGGCGAGAATGGGAAAACCGTACCTCCAGTACGTCTCCCGCACCGCGAGTTTTGGAAACTCAATTTATTTTCAAGGCACCGACCCAAGTGTCGGGTTTTCCAAGGATTTTGTAAACCCAAGTTTTACCCAGTTGATCATTTTAAATTTGAAGGGAGCCTCGATATTCGTAGGCGGGGTACGAATACCGAGACTAACCAAAGGGCGACAAGGGATGTTAGGTCATTCAATAATCAAGGAAGTCAAATGCAGCAAGTGGGTAGGGCCTGCCGGTTGTATTGCAAACCGCGACCAAGTGTCGTGTGTAACATAGAGGATGCATTATTTGCAAAATGAAAATACTTAATTTCAAATTATGGGTTCAATTGATCAAAGGTGACTTGCCTTGCTCGAGATCTTGAGCTTTCTCCTCGAAATCCGCACACTGCGAGTCTTCGGGCTCCGAAGCTACACGCAAAACGAGGCAACTCAACACTGAAAGTGCATCTAGGCCCCTAATTGTTTTGACGATTAATGACAATGCGATTAGAGAGGACTAACAATTTTATTTAAGTGAATGTGAAAGATTGTTAGTCCGTGACGTTTCGTAGCGCAATGCATAACTCAAAGAATACGAGAAAATCATGAGTTGCGGCAATGATCAATGGTTGTATTGTTTACTTTCATCTCTTTGGGTCATTAGGAAAACCGCACTATTAAGAGGGATGATGCATTGACATATGAGGAGTGATGAAAGTGCTCAAAATCATTTCTAAGAAAATGTTTCTCCTCAGTTTCTGCGTTCTGGAAATTTTCGCAGTTGTCTGAAAACGATTTTTGGAACATCCGAAAATAGACAGTACCAATTTTGACTTCTGGAAATTTTCGGAGTTATCCGAAAGTGATTTTTGAAACTTCCGAAAATAACCGAGATGCAAAATTCGGTTCTGTAAATTTTCGGACCTGTCCGAAACCAATTTTCGGAACTTCCGAAAATGGCAGTGAAGCTTCTGTAAATTTTCGGAAATGTCCGAAATATTTTCTCGGAATTTCCGAAATTGTCTGCGTACCAAAATAGCTCCTGGAAATTTTCGGACTTGTCCGAAAGGACTTTTCGGAATTTCCGAAAATATCCAGAAGGCTGTTTTTGATCTGGAAATTTCGGACTTGTCCGAAAATTTTTTGGAATTTCCGAAAAATCTTCAATCGAACCAGAATAGCTCCAGGAAATTTTCGGACTTGTCCGAAACCAATTTTTGGAATTTCCGAAAATCATTAATTATTTATTTAGCCGATATTCCATTTTAGGGTTTTTACATAATTGGTTTCGATTATCTAAACTCTGCAAATAAAGATTCGTTGTCTTGCGGCAGCAGTGGCGGAAGGTGGCGGCAGCGCGTGCCCACGAGCTGTCGGCGTCGCCCTCGAGCTCGGTGAAAGCCGGCCAGTGTGAGGTAGGTGGGAACCCCGCGCAGCGCGCACGCCACCCGCGTCCTATCCATTAAGCTTACGACGAGCTCGCGTCGCGTGCCAACCAGCCATGGCTATGGCGGCGGCCGTGTCAGTGTGCAGCTCACGGTGCCCATGCTTGGGGCGTCCTCCACGAGCGCGCCTCGCCTCCGCCGTGGAGGTCCTCGGGGAGAGGAGGAGGAGGAGGGGCGGATGCGGACGACGCCGGCGGGGGGGACTGGTGGCCGTGGCGGCGACGGAGGGGTCGGCGAAATCGTCGGGCGAGGCGGACGAGCAGGTGCCCTCGTGGGCGCGCCCGGGCTCCGACGAGCCGCCGCCCTGGGCACGCGAGGGCGGCGGCGGCGGGGGCCAGCAGGAGCCCGGCGCAGTCCAGCTCCCCTTCTACGCCTACCTGCTCGCCTCCGCCATCACCGCCATCGCTGCCGTACGCCTCTCTCCACCCCCTTCAACTCCTCTCTTCCCTCTCCGATCTCCAAATCCTCTAAGATTTCCCATGGCTGCCTGCCGGCCGCGGCGCGCGCTGTTGCTGTTATCTCTGTTGAGGCTCAGTATGAACCGGTCATTTGCGGTTGCAACGGCTGGGAGGAATAAATCCGTTTGTGTTTGTTATGCGTGCACGAGGATAACGGCGAGCTGCAGGGAGTGGCGTTGAGCGCGTGCGCGAGACTGTAACAACTCACAGGAAAAACGGATCGTGGAATAGAACCTTGGATTCCTTTGTTTTCGTGTTGAGTATAAATAGGTGTTTTAGCTCAGTTTTGTACTTGCAAGTTTTTACTTCAATTGAATCAAGAACCACCAGAAATTTGCCTCACGTTTGATTGATCTCACTCAAAGTTCTGAAACTTTTCCTTCTCTGTTCTGTTCTGAAACTTGCATCTGTTGTTGTTTGCTGTTGCTGCAATTTGCTGTGCCAGACATGAACAGTTAGCACGCAAGGTGTTTGATCGAAGTCCTGGCTGTCGCTAACAAGTGGTATCAGAGCTTCTCAGGTTGGGGAGTTGATCTGACACTATGGCGATGATTCCGGCGACGGCGGATCCGGCGAGGGGGAGCTCGGGAAGC
>BDMV01000001.1:1637589-1774488 GCA_008326285.1 Oryza officinalis | reverse complement strand
TCAAAATTAAGGAAACTAGTGGGATAGGAGGGAAAAGTACTCCGTACTCTACATGTAACTCTTAGGTGACTCGTGGGATAAGAGGGAAAAGTACTACATGTAACTCTTAGATGACTCGGACAAACTGCACATCATAATTACTAGACAGAGATAATGAGAATCAAAACATATTTCAGAGACTAATTAATAGTCTTCAAAATCTCCTCACGTTTGATACCACAATGCCAGTCTAAAACATTAAGGTAGGTAAAGCAGCAGCTAGATATAGATAAGCAGCTCCATAGATAGGAAATGAAGCCACGAACAACCAGAACGACAAAAATAATATCACAATGTCAAAAGGGTTTGACGCTATGCTTAAAAGTAAGAAACAGCTCCATTGATAGCAGATGAAAACAAGAACAACCACAATGACCGACAAATTGTGATGCCGCATCCCTAGCGATACGACTTCTGGAACCTGGCGCGGGCACCACGACCACCGAACTTCTTGGGCTCGCAGCGCCTGGGGTCGGCGACTAAGAGGGTGCGATCATCGACCTACTTCTGGTAGTAGGCGACGAGGGCCTTGGCGATGGCCTGGCAGAAGGCGTAGATCTGCGACGTCTTCCCTCCACCGCCGCGGACGCAGAACAACCTTGCAAAGTTGGGATCCCATTAAGCAATCGCTCAACGGTATGACTTCTGCTGGCGCGGGCGCTATGGCCACCAAACTTCGTAGCGCCTAGGGTCGGCCACGAGGAGGGTACGGTCATAGCGGGCGAAGATGTCCTGGACCTCCTTCTTGGCGGCCTCGTCGACGTACTTCTGGTAGTAGGCGACGAGCCCCTTGGAGAGCTCGAAGACAACGTGTACAGCAATTGCATGGAGAGGTTTGGGTGGCAATTCTGGCAAAGCTAGGGTTTGGGTGGCCAAGCACTCGGGTAATCTAGAGCTTCTCTAGGTCATTAGCTGGAGCAATGGAATCAAGAGCTATCTCAAAATGTGACGTGTTCTGAAAATTACCTCATTTACTGTGAGGTCTGCGATTGACCTCCACGTCCCATGGCGGTGGGGACCCGAAGTGCGGCGGTGATCCGGATGACGACGGCGCGGATGACCTCGGCGCGCTGGGCGGGTGGAGGAAGATGGGAGAAGATTAGGGTGGCGCGTTTGAATGCAACGGTAAATGAAGTACATCTTCATTTACTTCTCTCCTCCGCCGGCCCACCCCAGGCTCCCACTCCCCCACCTGTCCAACCCATTCACTAACCCTAAGATTCTTGGCAGGGTATACTGTCCAATCCTTCTCATAATTGACGGGCAAAAAAATCTGTGCAGAAAAAAATTGATATTCTCAAAAAAAAATTCACAAAACTGAAACCCCGCAAGTGGTGTTTGCATTATGAGCTGTTCCTTTCAATTAAGGTAGGAAAAGAGTTTATACACAGCTTTTTTCCCCACTTGGGCACACATAGGCACCATGGCCTGAAGAAAAACACTTTTTTATAAGCCTTTAATTTAGCCCAATTTTGAATCTGGTACAGACATAGCCGCGAGTTGCTTGCAAATTCCCCACCTCCCCAAGCCAGCCCACTAGGCCCACCCAACCAATTTAAGCCCTTAATGACAAAGCAAGTATGCTAATGACAAAGCACATTTAACCGTTTCTTCCCCATGCTCCTACAGGGAGACAAAGATACATATGCTAGTACATCTGTAGTGTTAGGACTTGTATTCATGTTGTTGCGATACACCATATTATACGAATTACAAAAATGAAGCTAGATTCATCGGGCGAGGAGGAGGGTGCGGTCGTAGCGGGCGAAGATGTCCTTGACCTCCTTCTTGGCAGCCTCGTCGATGTACTTCTAGTAGTAGGCGACGAGGGCCTTGGCGATGGCCTGGTGGATGGCGTAAGCAATCGCTCAACGGTAGGACTTCTGGAACCTGGCGCGGGCACCACGACCACTGAAATTCTTGGGCTTGCAGCGCCTAGGGTCGGCGACGAGGATGGTGCGGGCGAGATGTCCATGACCTCCTTAGCGGCCTCGTCGACGTACTTCTGAAGATGGAGGAGACTTTGGGCCTTGGCGATGGCCTAGCGGATGACGTAAGCAATCGCTCAATGGTAGGACTTCCGGAACCTTGCGCGGCCACCACGACCACCAAACTTCTTGGGCTTGCAGCGCCTAGGGTCAACGACAAAGATGGTGCGGTTTTAGCGGGTTACATGTAGGTACAGAGTACTTTTCCCTGTTTTCCCACCAGATTCCTTACTTTTTGTACTCGACCGAATCCAAATCCTATCGAGCTAGATCAATTGTGCGTAGTTTGCCTAAGTCATCTAAGAGTTACATGGAGGTACGGTGTACTTATCCCTCTTATCCCACTAGTTTCCTTACTTTTCGGAGATCTAAGTACTCGACGGAGTACTTTCCCCTTTTATACCACTAGTTTCCTTACTTTTAAGAGATCTAGTCCTCGATACCATAGAAGTAGTCGGTCGGGCCCCAATCCTATCAAGCCAGATCCATCGTGCGTAGTTTGTCCGAGTCATGTGAATAATACCAAAATGGATCTCTTAAAAGTAAGGAAACTAGTGGGATAAGAGGGAAAAGTACTCCGTACCTATTGAGCAGATGGAAGCAATCCATTGCTCTATCGAAGAAAGAAAATATGAACAAGGATTGCAAGGAGAGGTTGATGACATGGAAGAAGTGAGTGAATACGGCAGGCCATGGCGATGGCCTGGTGGATGGCTTAACCGGAATCCGGGGGCAGCGGAGAGAGGGGAGCGATGAAAGGAGAGAAAGGTTTCTTGAGATCGCGGTGGCCTCGTTGAGCGATTGCTTAACGGGATCCCAACTTTGCAAGGTCGTTCTGCGTCCGCGGCGACGGAGGGAAGACGTCGTAGATCTACGCCTTCTGCCAGGCCATCGCCAAGGCCCTCGTCGCCTACTACCAGAAGTACGTCGATGAAGCCGCCAAGATGTAGGTGATGGACACCTTCGCCCGCTATGACCGCACCCTCTTAGTCGCCGACCCCAGGCGCTGCGAGCCCAAGATGTTCGGTGGTCGTGGTGCCCGCGCCAGGTTCCAGAAGTCGTATCGCTAGGGATGCGGCATCACAATTTGTCGGTCATTGTGGTTGTTCTTGTTTTCATCTGCTATCAATGGAGCTGTTTCTTACTTTTAAGCATAGCGTCGAACCTTTTTGACATTGTGATATTATTTTTGTCGTTCTGGTTGTCCGTGGCTTCATTTCCTGTCTATGGAGCTGCTTATCTATATCTAGCTGCTGCTTTACCTACCTTAATGTTTTAGACTGGCATTGTGGTATCAAACGTGAGGAGATTTTGAAGACTATTAATTAGTCTCTGAAGTATGTTTTGATTCTCATTATCTCTGTCTAGTAATTATGATGCGTAGTTTGTCCGAGTCATCTAAGAGTTACATGTAGTACTTTTCCCTCTTATCCCACGAGTCATCTAAGAGTTACATGTAGAGTACAGAGTACTTTTCCCTCCTATCCCACTAGTTTCCTTAATTTTGAGAGATCTAAGTAGTCGACGAAGTACTTTTCCCTCTTATCCCACTAGTTTCTGTCACGCCCCAAACTAGCCCTGGACGGCGGCCAGCGTAAGGCGATCCAAAATAACCTATAAACCTGTACCAGTTTCAAGAAACAATACTGGTACAACAGGAAGATTGAATATCACAGCGACAGAGGTCTCTTTATTAAGAGTAGAGTTACACCCAAGGTTGGAACTGCGGACAGACCCCGAGTTCACAACTGCATTACAAAAAGGCGGAAGCGGAGACTAGCCCAAAGCCACAAGCATGACTTGGGGATTAAGCCGAAACCCTACTACAGCTTGTAGTTCGCTTGCTCCTGGAAGAACTCCTCTTCGGCAGGGTCCATCTCTTCGTCTTCGAGAACTGGGGGGGTTATTTATATAGAGCAAGGGTGAGTACGGGAGTACTCATCAAGCCAAGGGAAATTAAGTGTTTGATGCAAGCTTCAAAGGGGAGCCAGTTATTTTCGCGTTCGATTTTAATCTAAGACTTTCGGAAACTACTAGGTGAGTGCTTCTCAACGACACGGACGAGAAAGTGCGTCTCATCCAGCCGGAGTAGTAAAATGTATGGATTGATCTTGTCGGCACGAAAGGCTCCCTGCCAATCGTTTGCCGAAGCCGGCTGTACCGACAGCCACAAGTCAAGCACTGAGAAGATTTCCTTACACCCACATCAGTTCACAAAGAAATCAACAAAGCTACGCTAAGGAATCACCTCACATCCGCCCATGACCATGGGCACGGCTGTTCGAACAGTTGGTAACCTCTACCTCTGCAGAGGGGGTACGCTTTACCCACACGATGTTACCAACCCAGGTCACCCAGCCCGTGCAGAACAGCCACGTCTGGTGACTTTGAGGTTTTCACGAGAAAGCATTTCGAAAGCCGACTCAGGGTCACGTTATGCCAATGGGAGGGGTCCCACGGACCAACACCAGGTTAGGTCCCATACCATACTGTGCCAGGAAGCCCAGGGGTCCTCCCCGACACCACCCCGGCGAATCCACTTGTCCCTTGGCATCAAGATTTCCCTGGCCTGGCTAGTTACTCAGCCAGGGGTGTCCCATTCACCCATGTGGTCATACTTGTTATATGCTCGGATGTAATTCCCAAGGAATCGGTCCTTAAGGCGAGAACGGGAAAACCGTACCTCCAGTACGTCTCCCGCACCGCGAGTTTTGGAAACTCAATTTATTTTCAAGGCACCGACCCAAGTGTCGGGTTTTCCAGGGATTTTGTAAACCCAAGTTTTACCCAGTTGATCATTTTAAATTTGAAGGGAGCCTCGATATTCGTAGGCGGGGTACGAATACCGAGACTAACCAAAGGGCGACAAGGGATGTTAGGTCATTCAATAATCAAGGAAGTCAAATGCAGCAAATGGGTAGGGCCTGCCGGTTGTATCGCAAACTACGGCCAAGTGTCGTGTGTAACCTAGAGGATGCATTATTTGCAAAATGAAAATACTTAATTTCAAATTATGGGTTCAATTGATCAAAGGTGACTTGCCTTGCTCGAGATCTTGAGCTTCCTCCTCGAAATCCGCACACTGCGAGTCTTCGGGCTCCGAAGCTACACGCGAAACAAGGCGACTCAACACTGAAAGTGCATCTAGGCTCCTAATTGTTTTGATGATTAATGACAATGCGATTACAGAGGACTAACAATTTTATTTAAGTGAATGTGAAGGATTGTTAGTCCGTGACGTTTCGTAGCGCAATGCATAACTTAAAGAATACGAGAAAATCATGAGTTGCGGCAATGATCAAAGGTTGTATTGTTTACTTTCATCTCTTTGGGTCATTAGGAAAACCGCACTATTAAGAGGGATGATGCATTGACATATGAGGAGTGATGAAAGTGCTCAAAATCATTTCTAAGAAAATGTTTCTCCTCAGTTTCTGCGTTCTGGAAATTTTCGCAGTTGTCTGAAAACGATTTTTGGAACATCCGAAAATAGACAGTACCAATTTTGACTTCTGGAAATTTTCAGAGTTATCCGAAAGTGATTTTCAAAACTTCCGAAAATAACCGAGATGCAAAATTCGGTTCTGTAAATTTTCGGACTTGTGCGAAACCAATTTTCGGAACTTCCGAAAATGGCAGTGAAGCTTCTGTAAATTTCCGGAATTGTCCGAAATATTTTCTCGGAATTTCCGAAATTGTCTGCGTACCAAAATAGCTCCTGGAAATTTTCGGACTTGTCCGAAAGGACTTTTCGGAATTTCCGAAAATATCCAGAAGGCTGTTTTTGATCTGGAAATTTCGGACTTGTCCGAAAAGTTTTCGGAATTTCCGAAAAATCTTCAGTCGAACCAGAGCTCGGTGAAAGTCGGCCAGTGTGAGGTAGGTGGGAACCCCGCGCAGCGCGCACGCCACCCGCGTCCTATCCATTAAGCTTACGACGAGCTCGCGTCGCGTGCCAACCAGCCATGGCTATGGCGGCGGCCGTGTCAGTGTGCAGCTCACGGTGCCCATGCTTGGGGCGTCCTCCACGAGCGCGCCTCGCCTCCGCCGTGGAGGTCCTCGGGGAGAGGAGGAGGAGGAGGGGCGGATGCGGACGACGCCGGCGTGGGGGACTGGTGGCCGTGGCGGCGACGGAGGGGTCGGCGAAATCGTCGGGCGAGGCGGACGAGCAGGTGCCCTCGTGGGCGCGCCCGGGCTCCGACGAGCCGCCGCCCTGGGCACGCGAGGGCGGCGGCGGCGGGGGCCAGCAGGAGCCCGGCGCAGTCCAGCTCCCCTTCTACGCCTACCTGCTCGCCTCCGCCATCACCGCCATCGCTGCCGTACGCCTCTCTCCACCCCCTTCAACTCCTCTCTTCCCTCTCCGATCTCCAAATGTTCTAAGATTTCCCATGGCTGCCTGTCGGCCGCGGCGCGCGCTTGTTGCTGTTATCTCTGTTGAGGCTCAGTATGAACCGGTCATTTGCGGTTGCAACGGCTGGGAGGAATAAATCCGTTTTGTGTTTGTTATGCGTGCACGAGGATAACGGCGAGCTGCAGGGAGTGGCGTTGAGCGCGTGCGCGAGACTGTAACAACTCACAGGAAAAACGGATCGTGGAATAGAACCTTGGATTCCTTTGTTTTCGTGTTGAGTATAAATAGGTGTTTTAGCTCAGTTTTGTACTTGCAAGTTTTTACTTCAATTGAATCAAGAACCACCAGAAATTTGCCTCACGTTTGATTGATCTCACTCAAAGTTCTGAAACTTTTCCTTCTCTGTTCTGTTCTGAAACTTGCATCTGTTGTTGTTTGCTGTTGCTGCAATTTGCTGTGCCAGACATGAACAGTTAGCACGCAAGGTGTTTGATCGAAGTCCTGGCTGTCGCTAACAAGTGGTATCAGAGCTTCTCAGGTTGGGGAGTTGATCTGACACTATGGCGATGATTCCGGCGACGGCGGATCCGGCGAGGGGGAGCTCGGGAAGCGCGTTCCTGTACCCTCAACTCACACTTACCAACTACACTAGTTGGGTGATTCGGGTGCAGGCGATGATGGAGGACCAGGGCGTCTGGGAGGCGATCGAGCCGGCGGCCGATGCGGCCGTCGATCCGAGAAAGGACAGGAAGGCTAGATCGCATCTACTCCAGTCGCTCCCGGAGGATCTGTTGATGCAGGTAGCCAAGAAGCGGACGGCGAAGGAAGTCTGGGACTGTCTCAAGACAAGGTTCGTCGGGGCGGATCGAGTGCGCGATGCGCGCTTGCAGACGCTCAAAGGAGAATTCACCGGCATGGCGATGGAGGTCGGAGAAACGCTGGACCAGTACGCCGGGAGGCTCACTACCATGGCGGTCCGGTACTCTGCTCTCGGTGCGACGTTGAACGACGCCGCCATGGTGAAGAAGCTTTTCGACACCGTCCCGGAGAAATTCGTCAGCCTCGTCGCAGGGATTGAGCAGTTCTACAACGTCGATGACATGCCGTTCGAGGAGGCGTTGGGCCGTCTCAAGGCCTATGACGAGCGACTTCGGAAAAAGAAGGGAGCCGGCGGTGGAGTCACCGCCGACGGCCAAGTGCTTCTCACTCAGGCGGAGTGGGAGGCGCGATTCAAGAAGGACGGCAGCGAGTCATCCTCACCACAGAAGAACAAGCATCCTCGTGACCCATGCAACCGTGCCCAGGGCGGACGCGGTCGTGGCAGAGGGCGCGGTGGAGGCGGTGGACGCGGCAGTACGCCGCAGAACAAAGGCGCTGGTGGCTCTGGCGGCGGTGGCCGTGACAAGAGTCACATCAAGTGCTACAATTGCGAAGAATTCGGTCACTACGCCACTCAGTGCCCTCATCCCAAGAAGAAGAAGGGGGAGGCTCACTTGGTGCAAACTGACGACGCGGATCCCGCGTTGTTGTTGGCAGTGACCGAAAACGAGTCGGTGAGCCGGCTGGTCGTACACGAGGAGCGTGTGTGGCCACATTTGCTGCTTGCTGACAACGGCGCAACCACCGGGGACGTCTGGTTCCTGGACAACGGGGCAAGCAACCACATGACGGGTGATCGCACCAAGTTCAGAGACCTTGACGAATCAATCACAGGCAGTGTCAAGTTCGGCGACGCATCCACAGTAAGAATTCAGGGGAAAGGTTCTATCCTTTTCTCCTGCAAAAATGGGGACCAATGGCTGTTGCAGGACGTCTACTACATTCCTAGTCTGTGCTGCAACATGGTGAGCTTGGGCCAACTCACCGAGACGGGGCATCGAGTTGTGATGGACGAGGATGTGCTCGAGGTGTTCGACAAATATCCTCTGCGGCTGGTTATGCGGGTGAGGCGCACCCCAAATCGTTTGTACCGCATCGAGCTCAAGCTAGCCAATGTAGTGTGTCTGTTGGCAAATATGGAGGAACCGGCGTGGCTCTGGCATGCACGGCTCGGGCATGCCAATTTCCAGTCGTTGAAGATGCTGGCGGACAAGGGGATGGCAGGCGGCGTGCCCACAATCAAGCACCCTAACCAGCTCTGTCAAGCATGCCTTGTTGCAAAGTAGATCCGGCAGCCGTTCCCCACGGTGGCAAACTACAGAGCAGAGGAACCGCTTGAATTACTCCACATTGATTTGTGTGGGCCGATCACTCCGTCAACCATGGCTGGTAATCGTTATTTTGCTTTGATTGTTGATGATTTCACACGATGGATGTGGGTGTTCGTGATCAAATCAAAGGACCAGGCGCTGGATGTCTTCACCAAGTTCAAGCCACTGGCCGAGAACACGGCCGGGCGGCGCATCAAGACGCTAAGATCAGATCGCGGTGGCGAATTCCTATCGGGTGAGTTCGCACAGCTGTGCGAGCAGGCGGGGATTCAGCGACACTTGACGGCGCCATACTCACCGCAACAGAACGGGGTGGTGGAACGCCGAAATCGTTCGGTAATGGCTATGGCACGATCTCTGTTAAAGGGGATGAACGTGCCGGGCAGACTCTGGGGGGAGGCAGTGCGCCACGCGGTGTATCTTCTCAACCGACTGCCAACGAAGACGATGGGTGATCGAACCCCGTACGAGGCATGGACGGGGCGTAAGCCGCAGCTGGGACACCTACGGGTGTTCGGTTGCACAGCACACGCCAAGATCACAACCCCCAACCCGAAGAAGCTTGACGACCGGAGTGCGCCATTTGTGTATCTCGGCGTGGAAGAAGGGAGCAAGGCGCATCGTCTGTTCGACCCACGTCGCGGGCGAATCCATGTAAGTCGTGATGTTGTTTTCGAAGAAAATATACCTTGGAACAACTGGAGTGAAGTTGCAGGGGAGCGAAATTCCACTGAGTTCACGGTGGAGGATGATGGAGCTGATCCACAACCGGTAGGAGCACCGGTGAGCTCGGTGCCGCGATATGCGACGCCATCCCCTGGCGGGCGTCACGATCAGGGAGAAATGCCGCCTTCTTCCCCGGCAAGCCCGGAAAGAGCGTCACCAACGCTGCCATCGTCGCCTCAGCCTTCACCAACTTTTGGTACCGGCTCTGCTGAGCCAGCGGCGTCACCAGGTTCCGGCAGCGACCCTGGAAGCGATGAGGGTCCCGTCCGTTTCAGGAGCCTTGAAGATATCATGCGGGAGGCACCCCGTGTGGATCTGGTTGAGGATGAACATGATGTGAACGCATTGCTTGCAGAGATGGAGGAGCCATCAAGCTATCGCGAGGCAGCTGGCCAGCCGGCATGGGAGAATGCCATGGCACAGGAGATGCAGGCAATTGAGAAGAACTCAACTTGGACTCTCTCGACGTTACCAGCAGGACACCGTGCAATTGGGCTAAAGTGGGTATACAAATTGAAAAGGAACACTGCTGGTGAGGTAATCAAACACAAAGCACGATTGGTGGCAAAGGGATATGTTCAGCGTCAAGGGGTGGATTTCGATGAAGTGTTCGCGCCGGTGGCGTGGCTCGACACAGTACGTGTCATTCTTGCTATCGCAGCTGATCGGCAGTGGGAAGTACATCACCTCGACGTCAAGTCAGCATTCCTTAATGGTGATCTCGAAGAAGAAGTATATGTAGCTCAGCCGGAAGGTTTTGTGAAGAAAGGGGAGGAACATCTGGTGCTCAGATTGAGCAAGGCTCTGTATGGGTTACGCCAAGCCCCGCGAGCGTGGAACACGCGCCTCGACAAATGCCTGAAAGAATTGGGATTTGATTGGTGCACACAGGAACAGGCAGTGTACACCCGAGGAAGAGGCAGTGATGGTGTAATCGTAGGCGTTTATGTCGATGATCTCATTGTGACCGGAGAAAATCCCGCTGAGTTGAAGCTGTTCAAAGAACAGATGATGGGGGAGTTTGAGATGAGTGACCTCGGTTTACTCACATATTATCTCGGGATAGAAGTTGATCAAAGTGAAGGTGGTATCACATTGAAACAATCTGCATATGGCAAGAAGTTACTGTCACAATTCGGGATGCTAGATTGCAATCCAGTCTCAGTTCCAATTGATCCAAGATCACAGCTGAACAAAGATACAGGTGGTCAATTGGTAGATGCAACTGAGTATCGGCGAATTATCGGTTGTCTCCGGTACTTACTTCACACAAGACCAGATTTGTCTTACGCTGTTGGAGTAGCGAGCCGATTCATGGAGAGGCCTACCATGTTGCACTTCAAGGCAGTGAAGCAAATTATGAGATATCTGAAAGGAACAGTTCATTATGGTCTTGTGTATCCTCCTGGTAATGGGGAGTTAGTGATCACCGGGTTCTCTGACAGCGACTTAGCTGGTGATGTTGATGATCGGCGAAGCACCGGTGGAATGGCATTCTTTCTTAACCAGAGTTTGATTTCGTGGTGCTCCCAGAAGCAGAGGACAGTGGCATTGTCGTCATGTGAAGCTGAGTTCATGGCTGCCACGACTGCGGCGTGTCAGGGACTCTGGTTGAGAGATTTGCTCAGTGAATTGGCCGGTTTGTTGACAAAAATGGCGGTCAAGCTCTTTGTCGACAACAAATCCGCAATCGCGCTGATGAAAAATCCAGTATTCCACGGCAGAAGTAAGCACATAGATACTCGGTATCATTTTATTCGAGAGTGTGTTGAAGAAGGGAAGATAACTGTGTCTTTCGTCCGGACTGAGGAGCAGCGGGCGGATGCACTGACCAAAGGAT
This sequence comes from Oryza officinalis, assembly GCA_008326285.1. Lineage (NCBI taxonomy): Eukaryota > Viridiplantae > Streptophyta > Magnoliopsida > Poales > Poaceae > Oryza > Oryza officinalis. The sequence continues at coordinate 1,763,334 of BDMV01000001.1, read as the reverse complement.
TGCCGGCGGCAAAGCTGGCGACGGCGCGGCATCTACTGGGTGTCCGCTATCTTGAGCCACAACAGAGTTAAGGGGGAGATTGTTGCTGTTATCTCTGTTGAGGCTCAGTATGAACCGGTCATTTGCGGTTGCAACGGCTGGGAGGAATAAATCCGTTTGTGTTTGTTATGCGTGCACGAGGATAACGGCGAGCTGCAGGGAGTGGCGTTGAGCGCGTGCGCGAGACTGTAACAACTCACAGGAAAAACGGATCGTGGAATAGAACCTTGGATTCCTTTGTTTTCGTGTTGAGTATAAATAGGTGTTTTAGCTCAGTTTTGTACTTGCAAGTTTTTACTTCAATTGAATCAAGAACCACCAGAAATTTGCCTCACGTTTGATTGATCTCACTCAAAGTTCTGAAACTTTTCCTTCTCTGTTCTGTTCTGAAACTTGCATCTGTTGTTGTTTGCTGTTGCTGCAATTTGCTGTGCCAGACATGAACAGTTAGCACGCAAGGTGTTTGATCGAAGTCCTGGCTGTCGCTAACACGCGCGCCCGTGCAGATCGGGTCCATCTTCGAGTACGCGAACCAGCGGCCGGTGTTCGGCGTGGTGAGCTCCGACAGCGCCCTGTACGCGCCTCTCCTAGGGTTCTTCGTCTTCACCGGGATACCCACCTCCGTACGCACTCTCGCTTCCCCGCTCCATTGCCATCTCTATCGCGTGGAGAAGAACCAAATTTTCCATGGATTTTGTTGCATTTCTTTAAAACTTTTCGCAGGGATTTCTATGGTTCAAGGCCGTGCAGACAGCGAACAAGGAGGCGGAGGAGCAGGATCGCCGGGACGGCTTCTTGTGACTGACGTCTCCACTACGACAAGAGCAGAAATGAATGGAGAATTGAATCGGGAAGAAATGGTACGGTGACGTTGATCATTGAAGGGAAGCCAGCTGTAAACAGGTTTACAAAACCATACAGGTCTCGTACGGTTCCGTATGGTTTTTATGATAACCACGCAGTTATTGTAATAAATACCAAACCGTGAGATGACGATAACCCATCCAAAATGATTTGGTAAACCCTGTGTAAACTTGGCCTAGCTTGTAGTGAAGTGTAAACTCTGCCTTGTAGTTTTTCTTGACTAAGATATTGAGATTTTCTTTGGCATAGATCCGTATCCTATTTATATTCACGTCAGATTTTTAAAGTTTATATATCAAATTATGATAGTATAAATTTTATATTTTATTTAAAATAAAAACAAAATGATTCATGTAAATACTATGAAGGTAATTACGAATTCAAATCCATGCATTTGTCACTGAGCCTGTTCGGCAACCCATTTGCTATAGCTGTGTGGCTGCAGCTGCAAGGCAGCAAAAGTAATATTTGCCTGATTGCAGCTGTAACAACGTTAACACTGCAGACCCTTCAACCGAACATGCCCATTAGCTAGCTTTGCCTGCTGAATACATTGAGTGAACTGTAACTGTGGTCTGGAAGCTCGAGATTATGATTAGCAGGTGAGAATTTAGAATGTTTGATGAGATTGTGGAAGAAGCTAGAAAGACAGAGGCGGACGGATGGGTACCATTGTGACACAAGAAAAGGTGGCGGACTGGTGTCCGGTCGAGTGAGCTGGTGGACTTTTGTCGCCGACGATTCGTGGTGGAAAAGCCAAAATGGGGTACGTCCTTACAAGCACATTTTATTTTTCGAAACCATATTTGTGGCCTGACATGTTATGAACTGCAATGAACAATTGTTATAGAAATATTGGAAACAATATTTTGGTTCATAGTCATGTCGTCAATGTGCAACAAGAGCTGGAACTGCTTATTTCCTAGTTTTTTACAGCACATCTGCAGTAGAGTCAAAACTAGAGCTGTTGGATTTAATCTCCAGCTCAAGTTCTCCTTTTTGCAATTTTGGGCTTGATAAGATAACAGCTTAACATCTCTGTAGCTGAGATCAGGGCATGAAAACACATATTTGTGCACATCAGCTTGCATGCCTTGTGACCAACTGATTGTTAATATTTCCATGATACAAACTAACTACTCCCCATGTTGTCTAATTTTAATATGGAGGTTAACAAACAGATGAACCATAGTGATATACAAGCAAGCAACAAATTTGACAGTCGTTTTCTGTAATTGGAGGACAGTATTTTTATTGCCTAGTGGAGTTGATGGAGAAAATTGAGGTCTCCTTAATTTTATTGGTAAGTGTTGCATTCATACACCAAGTTTTGGAAACATAATAATTGGAGGCCAGCTACATATGCACATAAACTCTTGTAAGCAAATCAACTCTTTTGGTCAATAGCTAGTGTACTGCTATTTGCTGGACTAAAATTTCTATGAAAGGAAGCACTCCTTGCCATTTAGGTTGATGTTGCAGGTACTGTAGTTGTAAATCTGTACCTAGCATTGGTAGTTGTCCAAATGGTTTGCTTTCTTGGCAGGAAGCAAAGTGAACAAGGAATCAGATGAACATTAGAATTATTAACACTTTTGCAATTTAATTACATGAGTCGAAAAATGTTGGATAGCTAGCTAGACATTTTTATAAATGTCAGTGCACAGTGTGATATCTTCAGTTGATGAGAGTGCAGAATCTTTGCAGAATAATTTTCATGCCATATTTGTTCTTCAAATCAGCATCATGTAGTTGTGTATCTGTCTTCACATTTTGGGCATGATTTTATTGCTGAAATGAGATCCAAATTTATCAGTCCTTGAATGGCAAGGACTACTTTATATTTTACCTGCCATTTGTCCTTCAATGGCAAGGTTTACTTCAATTGCATTTTGAAATATAACAACACTTTACATGGTGCTGATTGGGGTCAGTGTTGTGTAAAATTTCAGATTTTCCAGGTATATTGTGAATTGTACAGTTCCTTTATATGCTGTTGCAATTTTTTTTGCTTGAAGTTTGAAATGACATGCTTTGGACTTATTAACAATTTATTCATGGACTCCACTGGGTTGCATGCTTTTCATGAATCATATTTGTGGTATGATAGTTTAGGGTTTGTTGTTTACCTAAAACTGAAATCTTGGTAGTAATTTTTTCAATACAGCAGAACACATGTATTTTACTGAATTTCAAAACAGCAAACTCAAAGGTACAGGCCACTAGAGTACATGACCCTGCAGAGATCTGGAAAAGTTGGTCCAAAACCTTTTATAGGAACAGTTCAACGGTTGGCACTAGAGGGCAAAGTCTAATTTTATTACATTTCAAACTGTATTACATTTTAAAACTAAATTCCCCTCCTTTAGTTTCATATTTCCAAAAAACTCATATTTGCGTCGCATTGACATAAGTTTCACTGTACTATTTGGCAACTATGTGCACAACATTGGAAATACGTACCATTGGTTCAGGTAATTAGCATTACTTGTTTCCCAGAGCCTAAATAATTCATATTTATTATGTTGCAACTTTGAAACATGCTGCTAGCAGACCCTCTACTAGCATACTGCCTATATAAGCATATAAGTTCAGAAACTTTTGTAGTTTGTTCTGAAAATGGCTGGGTTTTCGATTTCAGTGAAATGGACATAGTATAAATTTGGTTTTCAATTTTTTGACATTTCCCACAACAATGGCTGTAGTACAAAATCTCTGTAATGGCTGTAGCACTTAAATCTGAATACTAGCACTTTTTCTGAATTCTCTGAAAATGGTTGTAGCATAAATGTATTGCATGAGCAACAAGGATGTGTGTCAGTAGGTCCAAATTGCTACAAGAATGTGAATTCTGACTCTTGTGTTGTATAATTTTTGTTGGCCATGAGGCCCATATAGCCTTCGTATACATGCTTCTGGAATATGAATATTTTGTTCTGAAATCTTTAGAGTACTGAATTTTTGAATGGAACTACTATACTGATTTTCAAGGGAAGTACTATCATGAATTTTCAAGTACTAAACTGAATTTTGATCTGGTGTTTACAACCAATGCCTTTATCTGATCTGAAATCTAAAAGTCTGAAATCTGGTCTCAAATTTTTGTCAAGTTTTAATCTAACGTACTGCCTACATATGCATGTAAGTTGAGAAACAGCTGTAGATCAGTTATTCATGTGGAATCAGAAATCTTTGGTACTCCATGTAAATATTTGGGTTTGATACAGTACTACATTAACCAAATGTATGTAGGTGAATGCAGTATAGTCAGTATAGTCTCTGTGCCCTTTTTTTTACATGCCTGATTTGCTAACTAATTGCTGCGTGCATATGACTTTGACAGCTGAGGAAAGGTGTGATCGTCTTCAGAAATGACCCTCTGAAGCACATCGACCTTCACCACGCGGTCTTCGGAGCCCGCACGGTTGTCGGCAACCACTCCGACGTAGCGGGGGCTGCCCAAGGCGCACCGCAAGGAGCAGTGCAGTGGCAAACCATCGACGTCACGTAGCTCACCGACACTTACAGACCGCCAGCTCCATCGGCAGTGCCACCACGGACTGAGGATAGGGGTAAGGGGAAAAGGCCAGCAGCGGAGAGTAGTGGCTCAGGGGGGTCTTCCAAGAAGTCCCGCAGCGACTCCACTGGGCAGGCACTAGAACGGCTTGCAGCCCTGCGAATGGGGTCCATGGAGAGCCACGCAAGGGAGGCAGCTGCAGCTAAGGCTACAGGTGTTGAGGCATGCTTGCAGCTGGTGGAAAATGATGGCCACCGTATTGGTGGTCCGGTTTGGTATGCTGCTTGTCGGCTATTCCACGATCCATACCATTGCTTCTGCTTTGTTCGGCTCCCAGACGCTGCAACGCGGCTGGAATACATCTCTACTGGTGGAAAGGGAGCCGACTCCTCTTCTGGTGGCACGCACTAGCTCCATGTTGTGCTTTCAGCTGTACTGTTATCCTTTACGCTGATTCGATTTGTTTTTTCTGCAGTGTGTTGTTCTAACAATAAACCTGATGTTAATTAGATTTCCTGTAGTAACATTTGCTATGTTATTGCTGAGTTTATGCAATATTTGCGGAGTAGTATAACATTTGCTATGTATGCAGTGCATTCATGACAGTGATGTTCAGCCATGCAGTGAGTTGCTTGGCTGCTCACTGCTGCTTTTTTCACCTTCAATTTGAGATCCATTGCATTTCAGAATTTGTGGCCAGTGCTGCTTCTGCTTGGTAGTTTGCAAATTGCATGCATTATAAATGATATGGCACGTGATGTTTTTTTTTGGTTTTGAAATTATGAAGGAGTACGGCAATGAGTACTGGTGGTGTTGGATCAAGCTGGAGAGGACACTCAAGCAGTGACGATGACGATGCCATCATCGACCTACTAGCTGCTAATCTGGACTTAAATGAGAGAGCACCCAGAAGAATACCGGTTCAAACCGGCATTAGTTGGATGATGGAAACATTGGGAAATCGAAACCAATGTCGAGCAATGTTCCGGTTGAGTGCAGAACAAATACACAGCTTACATGACCTCCTGGTCACTTCATACGGCCTCGATGGAACAGCCGAGGTATGTTCAATGGAAAAACTTGGGATTTTCTTGTACATTATGGGTGGAAATCGTACCAACAGAGACGCCAACAATCGGTGGGTCCGCTCTAGCTCCACAGTTTCTATGTACTTCCACCAAGTCTTGACGGCTATGAACGACCTGGCTGCGAATATTTTAAAACCCATGGATCCCAACTTCACGGAACCGCACCCAGTGCTTCTAAACGAAGATTGGTTCAAACCCTTTTACCAGTCAGTGGGTGCTGTTGACGGCACGCATGTGTCCGTAGTGACTTCTGCAGCTACGTCTATTCAACACCGGAACCGGCACCATGTAACGACGAAAAATGTTCTTGTTATTTGTGATCACGACGGGAGAATTATTTTCTGCGATGCGGGATGGCCAGGATCGGTTCACGATCAAAGGATTCTGAACGAGGCAGTGCAGTACTACCCCGACAATTTCCCATGGGTCCCATTTGGTGAGTACAATCTATTCGATAATTTTTTCGAAGGATTTTGTTAGTACATTTCAGGTTTACGTGTAATGCAAACTAATAATTTTGCAAATTTCACGCAGGAAGGTACCTACTTGTCGACTCTGGCTTTCCTAGTAGGATGAGATTTCTTGCACCGTATCCACATGTCCATTACCACCGGGATCAACTTGGTAGGGAAGGAGCGCCACCTCCGGAGGGACGTGAAGAGACATTCAACTATCGACATTCCTCATTGCGAGGTATTGTTGAAAGAACATTCGGCATCGTCAAAAAGCAGTGGAAAATCCTAAAAGAAATACCGTACTATCGTGATGAACGTGTTCCCACACGTATTATACATGCTGCTTTTGGTCTCCACAATTTCAGGTTGGATAGTAGGGATCCGAACTCCAGTCAAAGTAATGCTCTTTACAACGGCTATCCTGTGTCCCCGCAGCACCCTTCATTCGATCAGCTGTACTACGCAATAAATAGTGAGTATGCTATGAGCAGCTTGCGTGATTGCATTGCCGATGAGGTGCACTATCGCTATCAGTAGTTGCTCTCCAAGTTAATAGTTATCCGAACCTCTACTGTGCCATATGTTTGTTATGTACCTGGAGTATGTATTGCATTTTATTTTTATGTAATTGCACTCTGTATTGGATATAATTATTAATTATGCAGTTTCACCGTCATTGCCGAGCTTCTTCAAAAATTGGACCTTTCGCCTTACTACGTTTTAATTTAATCATGCCGGACGCAATGTCACAAATACGCGTCAGTTATTACGTTTTTCGTAACTACGTTTTTTAAATTTGTACCTTTTCCCTAACTACGTTTGAATTTTATCCTGGTGCAGGCAATACTACAAATACGCGTTAATTTGTATGTAACTTTAGTATGTATTGTATGATAATACTAATTATGCAGTTTCGAGGTCATTGCTGTCTGTGTTTTAAAAATTAGACTTTTTTTCTAACTACGTTTTATTTTTTCAACGCTGCACGCCATACTAGCAGTACGCTTTAATTAATTACGTATTTCGAATATTAATTGGATTTAATTATTAATTATGCGGTTTCCTAGTCATTGCGAAGACTGCGTAAAAATTGACACTTTTTGGTAACTACGTTTTAATTTATTCATGCTGGACATAATATTACCAAAACACGTAAGCTAATAGGTCATTTGAATATGTGTTGCACCTCCAACAATTTTTTATGCGGTTTACAAGTCATGGCTGCCATTCTCTAAAAATTGTCCTTTTTTCGTAAGTACGTTTTAATTTTTTCATGCTGGACGTAATATTGGAAATACGCTTCAATTTTTAAGTAATTGCACTATGTATTTGAGCTAATTATTATTTATGTGGTTTCCAAGTCGTTGCGGAGCTTTTTTAAAAACTGGACCTTTTTCCTAACTACGTTTTAATTTTTTATGCCTGACGCAATATTACACATACACGTCAATTAATACGTAATACCGACATTAATTAGATTTAATTATTATTTTTGGCAGTTTTCAAGTCGTTGCTTAGATATTTCTAAAATTGGAATTTTTCCTAACTACGTTTTCATTTTTCCATGCAGGACGTAATATTGGAAATACGCGTCAATTTTTATGTAATTAAGCTACGTATCCGATCTTATTACTATGTATGCGGTTTCCATGTCATTGCGGAGATTTTGCCAAAATTGGACCTTTTTCCTAACTACGTTTTTTTTCATGCTGGACGCAATTTTACAATTACGCGTGAATTATGTACTAATTCGAATATGTATTGCATTTAATTACTAATTTTGCGGTACCCAACTCATTGCTGAGATTTTTAAAAAATTTGACTTTTTTCGTAACTACGTTTTAATTTTTTCATGCTGCACGCCGTATTACTAGTACGTTTCAATTATTACGTAATTCGAATATATGTTGGATTTAATTATTATTTAGGCGGTTCCCAAGTCATTGCGGAGCTTTTCTACAAAATGGCACTTTTAAGAAGCTGTAGTATAATTTTTTCATGCTGGACGTACAATTACAAATACGCGTCAATTATTACGTAATTCCAACATTAATTGGATTTAATTATTATTTTGGCGGTTTCGAAGTCGTTGCGGAGATTATTTTAAATTTCGACTCTTTCCCTAACTACGTTTTAATTTTTCATGCTGGACGTAATATTACCAAAAACGCATAAGCTATTATGTCATTTGAATATGTGTTCGATTTAATAATTTTTTATGCGGTTTACAAGTCATTGTTTACATTTTCTAAAAATGGGATTTTTTTTCGCAAGTACGTTTTAATTTTATCATGCTGGACGTAATATTGAAAATATGCGTCAATTTTTATGTAGTTGCACTATGTATTTCAGCTAATTATTATTTATTTGGTTTTCAAGTCATTGCGGAGTTTTTTTTAAAATTAGATCTTTTTCCTAATTACGTTATAATTTTTTTATGCTGGACGTCAAATTACACATACATGTCAATTAATACATAATTTCAATATTTATTGGATTTAATTATTATTTTCACGGTTTCGAATACATTGTTCAGCCATGTGCGCGTAGGAAATTACATATTTTGTGGGGCCAGCGGCTGCCCACAACACGTTCAAAGGCGTGTACACTCCAGGCCGTAGACGGAATTTGTCGGCAGAGGAACGGCATCCGCGACGATGGCCAACGGCGCTTACGACGCTACAGAACAGAACAGTACAGCACAGTGTCCAAACAGTACCAGTGAACCGAACTCAAAAAACGGGCTCGCAAGTACTACTGCCGAACAAAGCCTCCATTAATCCATTCCTTAGAAAAGCACTCTTATTGTCTTCTTTTTAGGATGAGTGATAATTATTCAAGGGTAGAAATGAATGAATTAAATTTTATGAAGTTGAAAATGAATTTAAAATGGTTTTATAAGAAATTCATATAATATTATTTTTCAAAAAAGTATTGTTTAAGAGCTTGGGAAGCAAGTGCATTTATCCATTTATCCTTTAAAAGGAACACACAGTTGTTGGTTTCTATCTTCCTTTTGTATGATCGACCATTTTATTTAGCCTAAAATAATATGTGTATATGAGTATATGCTAACTGCTTCAAAATTAATTGTTTCGATGACATGCAGTGCGTACCGACATATAGAAAATTAAATATTAGCTCCTAGTTTGTATTCAGAAAAAAATATAGATATGTATATTCTATCTTCTTTGAAATTATTATTCAATAAATCATTTTTTTAGTCAAAAGTGAGATATTTATAGCCGAAAGATCAACAGAACTCAATAATCTAATACCAAACAGCAAATTCAGTTGGGAAATACATCAAAAGAGCTCTTTCAATAGGGAAATAAATCACGTGCAACATGCAAGTCGACGGATTCATGCAAGATTCACATTTACCTGCATTCCCGGCGGGGAATTCCCTCTCTAATTTCTATGTTAACTGTACATAGATGCGACGACGTAGGATTGGGGACACGAAGACGGATGTGCAAGCAAACGTTTTGATTTGTTGATATTGTTTCAAATTTTTTGGCCAACGCTCTAGGTCATATTGTTTCAAACTCTGGATTAAGGAAAGATACACCTAACTTGGTGATATCTGAAGGACATCTCTTGTGGGTCCGTCCTAAATTAGTTTATCTTGATCCATGTTAAACATGGACGGTTTTCTGTTAGCTATGATCCTTTGCTGGGAGTTCAGATCGTCGCCGATCCATGTGGAGCACCTCTTGTCATGTCTATCGATCTCCACTTCCTTATTGATAAGTCATAAGCGCTAAACAAAATCAGTCAGTTGTAGATACAATAACTGCTATTTGGAGATAATAACATGTGGGCTTTGGCAAGATCCTAGTACAAAGGATGTCAAATAGGATGATTGGGCCTTCATATTTGATCTATGGTATGATGTACGGTCATTGTTTTATTACTTGCCTAATCAACGGTTAGATTTTTCCGGTTAACATGAGAGTTCATAGAAAGTGCCCAATTAGTATAGGTATAGATAGATGTACACAGATTAGTTTCAACATTTCTCTCTAGGTTAAAAATTGAAAATCCAAGATAATTATGTAGATATACATTACTTAAGATGAAGAGCAGCAGTGCATTAAAAGAAGTGGCGCGCACATTACTCTAAGATGTTTAGAGATTATAATCATGTATACGGATTAGATTCAACATTTCTCTCTAGGTTAAAAATTGAAAATCCAAGATAATTATGGTTAGCTGTTGAAAGAAAAGAATTACGTCATACTACTTTGTAACTAAACCGTCAGCCGAAAAAGTAGACAAATTTATGCCTGACTTGAGAATTAGAGGGGGCCTTTTTTACCGAGGACTTGAGCAAGTAAGAAGATGGTGCAGGGACATTCTGCTTCACATGGACCTCCTTCACCCCCTCCTGTGTGTTCCACTGCAGTCAAGACAACCCAAAGGAAAGAATCAACAAAAGAGCATAAACAGTACTTCATCTGTTTCATATTATAAGTAGTTTTAACTTTTTCCTAGTCAAACATTTTTAAATTTGACTAAGTTTATAAAAAATATGAAACGTGGGTCCCCCACGGAAGACTTGAGCAAGCAAGAAGATGGTGCAGGGGCATTCTGCTTCACACGGACCTCCTTCACCTCCTCCTGCATGTTCCACTGCAGTACCAAGACAACCCAAAGGAAAGAATCAGCAAAAGAGCATAAATAGCAGCATATAGCAGAACGAACGTGAGATTGATCAAAATGTAGTTAGTAAGACGAAGCGCCGCACCATCTTTACCCAAAATCTTGTTAGTAAGACAAAACCCTCTAATTGCCGATACATTAAGAAAAAAAAGATAGCAGCATGTTTGCATCACACTTGGGAACAGCAGAGTCCATTCTTGGTCGCATCCAAAGGTAGGCGGGGAGGAGGTATATTTGAACAAGAAAGAAAGAAGATAGGTATATTTTGGGAGGGAGCCCTTAGTAGATCTAAGGAGACACACAAGGCAGAAGCAAGAAACACCACGGATGATGTGTGCAAGAAGAGGTACCTTCTTCTTGCACAGCGTAGAGTCGCCGGAGAACTCCTCCATCCATGCGGGAGCCTTAGCAGCACAACAGCCTCTGTTCAACGTGGAGCCTGCCTTGGCGTCCTTCGCCGCCGCGTCCATGCAGCCCTTGGCAGCTTGGTCCACGTCGTTGCGGCGACAAGCACTGCTCAACGTGCAGCCTACCTTTGCTTCCATCGCTGCCGCTTCCATGCGGCTCTTGGCTTGGTCCACGTCGTTGCGGCGATGGGCGCATGCGCTTCCGTCCCTCTCCCCGTCTCCGCCGCGCTCGTATGGCCCTTTGCTCCAGCGGCGGCGGCGGTGGCCGCCGGAGTGAATCATGCTCGCTGTGAGAGTCACAAACCCAAGAACTACTGCAGTGGAGAAAGAACTGAGGGAGGAGGAAGAATTGAGGGGAGCTGCATGCACAATACTGTGCTGCTACCCGGCCTCTCCTCTCCATGCTGCTTCTCTCTCCATGCTGCTTCTCCCTCTCCCTCTCCCTTTTCAACGGGTAGATTTGATATAAACACAGAGAGAGAGAGTCCAACAGTCTATGCTAATTCTCTCCTTTAATACAAACAGAGAGAGAGTTCAACCCCCACAGTACTGTGCTGCTACCCGGCCTCTCCTCTCCATGCTGCTTCTCTCTCTCTCCCTTGAGTTCAACGGGTAGATTTGATATAAATAGAGAGAGAGAGTCCAACGTCTATGCTAATTCTCTCCTTAAATATAAACAGAGAGAGAGAATTCAACCCTAATATTTGTAGTAACAAATAATTACAGACTACTATATCTAGAAATTCCATCGTTCCTCAATTTTATCGAAAACCATACTGAGCCTGTGGCTTCAAAAAATAAATGTCCGTATCTTTTGCGTGTATCCTCATTTGTCAATATGGTTCATGTATGATATATGCTTACATATACTACCTTCGTTTAATATTACAAGTTGTTTTGATTTTTTTCTAAGTTTAACCAAATTTATTAAAAAATATATAGTAACATTTCCAATATAAAATAAGCTCATTATCAAAATATATACTCAATGTTAGATTTAATAAAACTAATTTGATGTTTTAGATATTGCTAGTTCTTTTTAAGTTTGATCAAACAATTTAAAGACTACGTAAAAAGTTAAAATGACTTATAATAAGTATGAAATAGAGAGAGTATTTGCACGTGGCTAGCTCGGTCATGCCTAATGTGAAGAGAGCACCAGATAAAGCCATCTGGTGTTTCCTCCTAAAGGAGATCAAGGCAATGATGCAGCTGTTCCCCGAGTGTATAAGAGCATCTTTAACGGCCTCTCTAAATTTAATTTTTTAAATATCTATTTGGCTAGCTTACTAAATATTAGACTCAAATTTGCCTTTCACTCTAACATTCTCTTTATTATCCTCTCCAATCTAATAGCTAGTGGGTCCTACATGTCAATCTATATATTTCTTTCTCTCTCTCCATCTTTCCCTCCCAACCCACCCCACGACCCTCGCACACGGTGGCCCGACGAAGGTTTTGGTAGAGGCGGATAGGGGGAGCCAACGGACGAAGCCGTGACTCGACGGCCCTCACCCACGACGGCAATCGCACCAAATCGAGGCAGCGGCCACAACACCGCCCTGGTAGATCGGCCTGGCGACGAGACGAAGAGGGAGTACTGGACTGAGAAATGGACTGAGGTCCAGGGGTTCACGAAAACCGATCGTGAAACCGATGATACTCGATTTGTGGAAGGCCAACCGATTTTAGTCGGTTTCCGTGCGGCTTTGACCGAAAGTCATCGGTTTTTGCTGGTTTTTTATAAATCGGTGAGGGGCGGTTTTTACTTAAAAACGAAAAAGTAAACCCTGACGAGGTCTTTTGCTAAAAAAAAAGGAAAAAAAAGCGATGCGATTACAAAGTAGGACAGCATATGCGGCTTCTGTGATGGTGGGATTTGCGAGACGAGTGCACTGTGCACTAGCCAGCGACGTCGATCCATTCTCCTCGGTCTGATCGGGGGCTTTGTTTCACGGAAAAGGAAACTGTTTGGCTGTGCAGTCTTTCTCTTGCGCCCCTTAATAGGTCCCCGAAATAGAAGCGAGCGAACAAGAAAGGCAAAGATATGATGCCTGACACGTTGTACACAAACACAAAAGATATGATATCGAACAAGCTGGCCGCTAGCTACCTACTCCGTAGCTTCTTAATGCTATAGAGAGAGAGAGCCGCGCGCAAGTTAAAGCAAAGAATAGAGTATAGTATACCGTAGTATAAGTACACAACGCTAAAGTCCAAAGTCCTTGCTGCTGCTGGTGCATGATGTGTCGCACCGAATGAGCAAGGAAGGCATGTCCGACTTGGGATTTGACCGTGCCATAGTTTCAGAAAAAAGGAGACCGGGCCACGCTGCCGCTAACTGGCAGGAGACAAAGCACCTAGTAGAAGTACTAGCTGTTTGCTTGGTTTGGCACGATCGAGTCATCGAGACGGTCGATCGCCACGAGTACACGATCGAGCACGACCGTTTGTTCGTTCGATCAGTTGCTGCCGCCGCAGGGGCACACGGATGACGACGGTCTTGACCGCCGGCGATGGTGCAGCGGCGAGAACACGGCGGTCGGGGTCGGGGTGGTACTCGTCGTCGGAGCCGCACGTACTGGAAGTGCATCTACCAGGTCGTCCAGTCGAACACCAGCGCGTCCTTGTTAGCCCTATTGCACACAAAATCAAAACCAAACCACTATTAATTAATGCATCAGCAACAAACGATCCACCAAACAAAATGGGAGGGCGCACTCGTTCAGTAGCTACTCCCAGCTGCTGCTACGTACTACTAGGGTCTCCGGACGAATAATTGCACCTGTGGTGTCGCGTCGCGTCGCTGCGATTTGCGTACGTAATCCTCCTGGATACGCGCAGCACGAATATCGATGATCTTGCCGACCCACGCGTGGCGCCTCGGCGGTCGTAAAGTGTGTACGTAGCCCATGTTGCTAGCTGATCCGGTGCTCGTTGCACATCCTCCATCACATATCGGCTCCACCACATCCAGCCTGAACGCCAAGTACCTGTTTTTTTCTGATTAAAATTTAAATTTTATCTCGGTTTTCATTAACAGGTTTTTTAAACCACCAAACAGTACGTTTCGTATGAAAACTTTCTAGATAAAAGTTACTTTCAAATATCAAATATATCTATTTGTTATGTTTATAATAATTAAAACTTAATTAATCATGTACTAATAATTTTATCGTTTTATGTGCGTCAACTTAACCTTTATCTTTATTAGTTTCAAACACTACTCGTTTTTCTATTAACACGTTTTTCAAACTATTAAATGTGACATATTTTTTAAAAAAGTTTTTATACGAAAGTAGTTAAAAATATCAAATAAATTCATTTTTTAAATCTATAATAATTAATATTTAGTTAGTCATATGCTAGTAAGTTTTTTCGTTTCACGTGCGCTGATAATCTCTCTTTAAGAGAGGATGAACGCAGCCACATGTACTACAGTGCAACAGCATGACAGGATCGATATTTCATGACATGTCTAGTGACAGCTAATGGATTAATTAGCTGGTACTAGAACATAATTAGTTAGCTGGTTTATCAACGATGTAGGTACGTAATAAGATTTTAATAGACAAAAATTTGATACGGGACAGTCGAACACGTTTTTGCTATATGACATTGCAAAAGATGATGAATTAAAGTGAGAAACAATTGTGAAAGTACGGTTCTACCATTCGAACCCAATGTAGCCTGCTACTGTAGCACCAGTGAAAAAAAATTCAGCTACCAAATTGTAACACATGAGCCGCAGATAAGGATTAATTTATTATCTCTCATGAATCGGTGAGACAACAAAAAGAAAAAAAATGGAAAAAAGAAAATGAAAACAACAGCAGTCGCCAAGCCTCTCGACCTCTCCGTCCACAACCCCCGCTCACACTGAAGCTTCGCTGATCGGAATCCCTAACCGCTCGCCCGCCCGCTACACCCGCCGGAGCTTCTGGGCCGCGCCCTCCGATCTGGAGTCATGGCGCACGTGCTCGTGCTTCTAGGGCATGCTCCCCCTTTGACCGGCCAGATTAAACATTGACACAGAAGACACTTACATGCAATTTCCAAATGCCTTTAGTCTGGACCCGTCACCGATAAGTCGGTGAGAGGGATTGGTTGCGGCACGACAAAGATGATCGGTGAGGCTGCAACCTAATACCGTCACCAATGAGTGTCATTGGTGACGGCTCGGTCTACTGGCCTGATAAAGATATATGTTAAACCCCGTCACCGAGTTTGATTTTTGACGGTCTCCATTTATTGACCATTACTGATATTGCACACTATGAATACCCCCAATAACTTCATGGAATGGTTATCCTAACCAAATGTACTGTTCACATTTATGGTGGGAGGTGTAGAGGCGAATTTTATCTTTTTTAAAGAAAAACAGAAAATTCAGAAAAAGTCTATTTAGGTACTTGAAAAAAAATAAACCATCATTACAAATTTTGTAATTCTTATCGTAAAAAAAATCTCGTCCTCGTCGCTACGACCGCACCCTCCTCGTCGCCGACCCCAGGCGCTGCGAGCCCAAGAAGTTCGGTGGCCATGGCGCCCGCGCCAGGTTTCGGAAGTCATACCGCTGAGCGATTGCTTAACGGGATCCCAACTTTCCAAGGTCGTTCTGCATCTGCGGCGACGGAGGTAAGACGTCATAGATCTACGCCATCCGCCAGGCCATCGCGAAGGCCCTCGTCGCCTACTACCACAAGTAATGGTTCATTTCCTGGTCGTTCTGGTTGTTCGTGGCTTCATTTCTTGTCCATGGCGCTGCTTATCTATATCTAGTTGCTGCTTTACCTACCATAATGTTTTAGACTGGCATTGTGGTATCAAACGTGAGGAGATTTTGAAGACTATTAATTAGTCTCTGAAATATGTTTTGATTCTCATTATCTCTGTCTAGTAATTATGATGTGCAGTTTGTCTGAGTCATCTAAGAGTTACATGTAGTACTTTTCCCTCTTATCCCACGAGTCACCTAAGAGTTACATGTAGAGTACGGAGTACTTTTCCCTGCTATCCCACTAGTTTCCTTAATTTTGAGAGATCTAAGTAGTCGACGGAGTACTTTTCCCTCTTATCCCACTAGTTTCCTAGCGTCTCCATGCCATCAACCTCTATATGCAATTGTTGTACACGTTGTCTTCGAGCGTGTGGGCCCTCGGTTTTGTATACCGGGAACCCCATGTGTATTACAATACCATTCCCTGGATCAGTAGATGGTACACACATGGCACAGTTGTATATCTCAAGCTGACATCGTCTTACAGATCTTACAATATATTAATAATACAAGGGTAGCCCAAATGGAACCCGAATAGACCAAGCATGGTCGACAGCAACACAAAATACCAAAACAACTAAATGAAGTAGCGGAAGCGAAGCAGCGGCGGTCCATCTTATCCCACACGCATCGACTGGTGAACCTAGGTCCCTATTCCACTGTCCTCGGTAACTCCTTGCCAGCATAGCACATGTACAGGTCGACACCAACACCTTTCTAAAAGATGTAAATAAGCAAGAGTGAGTACCAACCGTACTCAGCAAGCCACCACTACAGAATGCATATAATGTTCATAGGGGTTCAAGGATGGCTTGGTTTATTTGCATAAAGCTAGTTTTCACAAATTATTTCACAAACCTATCCCACTATAGTTTTAACTGAAAACCACGTTAAGTTGAAGTTATCATTAACCTGCGAGGGTTCATCCACCTTCCCCAAGCCTTGCTTGGTCCGGTTTACCCTCGCATCCAATTTCCACAATTTTAACCACTATGACCTTTTTGCATATCAAGCAAGGTCACACCTTCCACACCCATCATATTTTAAGCAATATTACAAATTGACGAGGCTAGTCAAGAGTAATACAAGTCCCGGCGCTCATTAACCGCGAGCACGGCTATTCGAATAGTTTAGTTTACTCACACTGCAGTGGATGTACGCTTTTAATCCCACACTCCGTGACGCACCCAACACATGAGACTTGTCACGGCCCGGTTTTTCAGTTACCCTCGCATGGCGGCACCCGCTCCAAGGACTATGAATCCCCATTGCACCCCCGGCGCCACATTCCTACCTCGAGCCGGTTGTGAGGGGAGTCCTGGCGCTCCCGAGATTGAAGGTTACATCATACATATATAAAGCTTGACGTCATTAAACCACACACTTCCACATTTCCATACCGATATCCAGAACCTACCATGTCTGGGGTGCCACCCCACGAGAATAACCTAGTCCACCGGGTCTAACCCCACTCAAGAAGTGTGGTCGTACTCGGTTCGTTTCCTGCTTAGCTTCTTGACTCGGTCCTTAACTGACCAGGGTCGGCGGCTTACCGTTCCCAGAACCACCCATATTCTATCCGTGCCGCCCCAGTCGAAATCACTTTTGTTTAATTGAGTTTTTGGGTTTTCACAAAGGTTTTCATGCTGTGGGTGGCGCTCATGTCTCCACCCGATCTCTATCAATCACTCCCATCGAGTGATCAGTGTAACCATATCCACATATCCCACATATGGAGTGTATAACGTCTATGTAAGCAGGGCTAAGCAGTGAGTAAATAATCACGCGTAAAGTAATATACTCGGGTAACAAAGGTGTGTAAATACATAAGGATAAACAATATCAAAGGTAAGGCTTTAAGCAAATGTGGGTACGCGTTTTATAATTAGCATGCAATTTTATTTGCAACCAACACATTTATAAAAATAGGATCAACATGTTCGAGGAAGGGGGCGTAGTGACTTGCCTTGCTCACTTGAGGGTTCGTTAACAATTGGCTCAATTTTCTCCTCGCAGATATACCCTGTCCGGTCGAATAATAACGTCACGAACTACTCGCTAACACAAAAAAAAAGAGCCAAAAATTCCAAAAAGGAAAATAACCCAACCAGTGCCATTGCGTAGATCTTGATTTTTGAAAGATTTTGACGAAAGTTTCGTTCAACTCTGACTTAAAATGAGGGAGACACGGGTTTGGAGGATTAATGGATTTTCTGAAATACGGAAATGAATTTATTAAATTGGAAAGGAATATTCCCAAGAATATTCCTTGGCTGTGATGTTGAGAGGGACGAATGTTGGACTTCCTTTTGTGAAGGCTTGGGCTTTAGCCCAGAGATGAAGGAGGTCGGGTAGGGACCTTATATAGACTTTTGGATAAGGGCCTGGGTGAGTGGAGGGATATGCATTAGACTTTGGTGAGGAGGGAGGTTGTTGGTGGGCTTTGGCCCGGAGGATGCAATTTAGACTTTTCAGGTCCATTCTTGGGCTTGGCCCGAGGAAAACAAGGGGATGTTTTGTGGACTTATGTGGAGGACTTTATGGTCTTGGCCCAAGGGACAAGAGGGATATATGTAGACTTTTGGATAGATTGCAAGGCCGGTTGGCCCAATGAAGTAGAGGAGCTTTTATAGACTTTTTAGAGAATTTTGTGGGCTTAGGCCGACCACGAGAGGAAGGCAATGTAGACTTTTTGGAAGGCTTTATGGGCTTCGGGCCGACAAAGCAGAGGAAGGCGATATAGACTTTTTCCAAGTCTTCGGTCAATGGGGCCCGCGGGGAGAGAATAAAATATGGGGCCCACTAGTGGGCCTGACACGGTGTGGCGTCGGCGCGTCGGCATGGCGTGGCCGAGGCCCGTGTCCAGGAGGTGGCCGGGCGCAGGCCGACGCGCGGGCGCGGAGGCTCCGGTCGGCGCGGTGACTTGGCCGACGCCCGCGGCAGCGAGGAGGTCGGCTGAGGCAGCTCGGCCTGAACTGGGCCACGGCATTGGCCGGGCGTGACGCGGTACTGCCAGGACAACGTCGGCCGGGGGCTCGACCGAACGACGGATGCATATACATACACACGGCTAGCTAGTTGCATGCATGTGGGTTGCTTGCATGGATGCATATGCATACACACGGTTAGCTAGTTGCATGCATGTGGGTTGCTTGCATGCATGCATATGCATACACGCGGTTAGCTAGTTGCATGCATGTGGGTTGCTTGCATGCATGCATATGCATACGCACGACTAGCTAGTTGCATGCATGTGGGCTACTTGCATGCATGCATGCACACGTTCGGCCCGCTAGCTATATGGCGTATGCACGGCCGGCTGTGATGCGGCGATCGCTGCGAAGGACGGTCGCGCAAGGAATGGTTACGGTGTCACGTCTCACGACGCCACCGTGCCGCGGTAACGACAGTAGACGAGAAATGCGGTAAGGAAACGAAAGCAAGAGGAAGGGCAGGAGGGGAGCTCACCTTGCGGCAGCCGGTAGCGGCGTACCGACCGACGGTCCTCGCACGAACTACGGCCGTCGAGGTACTGCCTGGGGCCGGTCGACTCGCGGATCGTCCTCGCCCACCACGTGTTCGCTCGGCAACAAACGAACACACAGCGTTAAGGAATAAATGTTAGCGGATTAGTGCAAGTTAGGTGTCAGGGGTCAGCGAGTTAGAAGTCAGCGGGTTAGTGAGTTAGAAGTCAGCGGGTTAGTGAGTTAGAAGTCAGCGGGTCAGATGTTAGGGATTAGCCGTTCGATAAGTCAGTCGTTCTCGGGTTCAAATGACGGCGCGGCGGCCTATCCGTCCTCTTGCTCAACTGAGGCCCAGCCGAAACCGGCCGCGGCGGAGCAAGCGGAGAGATGGCGGCGTGTGCGCGGAAGGGTGTGACTGAAGAGAAAGAAAGCCAGGAGGAGGAGAAAAGAGGATGGAAAGGGACGGGTTGCATACTGGCTATGGTTGCCCTTATATAGGCTTCACCGCACAAGCTCGTCTTAAATGGCCATGAAGACAGGGACGGGGCAGTTGCAGCGGCCGCGCGGGTTGGCGCGTATACTGCATAGGCTGTTGCATGCATGCTAGCTTGGGCTCGACTAGCTGCTTGCATGCAGGCATACGCATAGCTAGCTAGTTGCATGGTGCTTGCTCGTGGCTGGCTTGCCTGCATGCACGCGCATGCACAACTAGCTTGCTGCATGGCTCGCGGCGGTGCGAGGTGGGGCCGGATGCGTATGGAATGGATGGCAAGCTCGCCGGTGAGACAGGAGCGGAAGGCGACAGCCGGTGATGTCGTAGCGGCCTCGTCGTAGCGGCGCGGCGTGCGGCGACGTCGTCGCCGAAAACAGTATCGGGGGGAAGAATTAGACTTTATTTTTACTACCAACCTAATAGGAATGAAAGGGCTCGGGGAGGCAACATGGACTTTCCCAGAAAAAGCCCAGCAGGAAGGCCACGGTAGAGGGAGTGGAAATGAACTTGTTTTGCGGAATGGGTTGGGCTAACAGAGGGAAATGTGGCCCAAAGAAATAGGATGTTCGAATATTTTCTTTGGGATATGAAATTTGGAACTTTCAATGGGGTTTGGGATAGAATTTGTACAGAGGACAACCTTTTCGGTAAAAGGATTTAATCGAGATCTTTTGGCACAGATTCCAGACACACACAAATAAACAATAAACAAGCAAACTAAAATTATGCCTGAGGACTAGACTTTGTCTGAGGAGGTCATATCCTGAAAATAGCCTATTAGGAATTTATATTTCGCAATTAAGGTTTCTAGTAAATATTTTACCCATAGACATTATTTTGCAAATAATTTCCAAAAGCTTATCACTCTATATAAAGGTGCATAGAAAATAATCAAAGCTATTTCTTTAGTGGAACAATATTTGTTTTAATAAACTATCCCTTAATGGGTTTTATCCAAAATGGTGATACATTTAGATATATAGCTTTATTTATAAAATATGCTCAAGGGTTTTTGTTTTTCGAAAATAATTGGCATATGCAAATCATAGCTCCTTGAATAAATCATATTTGAAATCAAATATCGACGTATCCTCAGACGTTCGTCTATTAGCCCACGTGTAAACGAAAAACGACAGATCGAAATGAGTTAGTTCAGGCATGAATGTATTTTGAAAAAGATTTTTGGTTATTCTGAATTTTTAATTCCGTATTCCAGAGTCGAAATATTCAGGATGTTACAGAGCGCTTCAAGGGGCTCGTCGCCTACTACCAGAAGTACGTCGATGAGGCCGCCAAGAAGGAGGTCAAGGACATCTTCGCTCGCTACGAACGCACCCTCCTCGTCGACGACCCCAGGCGCTGCGAGCCCGAGAAGTTCGGTGGCCGTGGCGCCCGCGTTAGGTTCCAGAAGTCGTATCGCTAGGGATGCGACATCACAATTAGTCGGTCATTGTGGTTGTTCTTGTTTTCATCTGCTATCAATGGAGCTGTCTCTTTAGCTTACTTTTAAGCATAGCGTCGAACCTCTTTGACATTGTAATATTTGTTTTGTCCTTCTGGTTGTTCATGGCTTCATTTCCTATCTATGGAGCTGCTTATCTATATCTAGCTGCTGCTTTACCTACCTTAATGTTTTAGACTGGCATTTTGGTATCAAACGTGAGGAGATTTTGAAGACAATTAATTAGTCTCTGAAGTATGTTTTGATTCTCCTTATCTCTGTCTAGTAATTATGATTTGTAGTTTGTCCGAGTCATCTAAGAGTTGCATGTAGTACTTTTCCCTCTTATCTCACGAGTCACCTAAGAGTTACATGTAGAGTACGGAGTACTTTTCTCTCCTATC
Organism: Oryza officinalis; assembly: GCA_008326285.1. Taxonomy (NCBI): domain Eukaryota; kingdom Viridiplantae; phylum Streptophyta; class Magnoliopsida; order Poales; family Poaceae; genus Oryza; species Oryza officinalis. The sequence continues at coordinate 1,741,717 of BDMV01000001.1, read as the reverse complement.
CCACTAGTTTCCTTAAATTTAAGAGATCTAAGTAGTCGACGGAGTACTTTTCCCTCTTATCCCACTAGTTTTGTAGCGTCTCCATGCCATCAACCTCTATATGCAATTGTTGTACACGTTGTCTTCTACCTCTGCAAGTGCTCGTGGCCTACTTCCAGAAGTACGTCGATGAGGCCGCCAAGAAGGAGGTCAAGGACATCTTCGCCCGCTACAAACGCACCCTCCACATCGCCGACCCCAGGCGCTGCGAGCCCAAGAATTTCGGTGGTCGTGGTGCCCGCGTCAGGTTCCAGAAGTCGTATCGCTAGGGATGCGGCATCACAATTAGTCGGTCATTGTGGTTGTTCTTGTTTTCATCTGCTATCAATGGAGCTGTCTCTTTAGCTTACTTTTAAGCATAGCGTCGAACCTCTTTGACATTGTGATATTATTTTTGTCGTTCTGGTTGTTCGTGGCTTCATTTCCTGTCTATGGAGCTGCTTATCTATGTCTATCTACTGCTTTACCTACCTTAATGTTTTACACTGGCATTGTGGTATCAAACGTGAGGAGATTTTGAAGACTATTAATTAGTCTCTGAAATATGTTTTGATTCTCATTATCTCTGTCTAGTAATTATGATGTGCAGTTTGTCCGAGTCATCTAAGAGTCACATGTAGTACTTTTCCCTCTTATCCCACGAGTCACCTAAGAGTTACATGTAGAGTACGGAGTACTTTTCCCTCCTATCCCACTAGTTTCCTTAATTTTGAGAGATCTAAGTAGTCGACGGAGTACTTTTCCCTCTTATCCCACTAGTTTCCTAGCGTCTCCATGCCATCAACCTATCCATGTAATTATTGTACACCTTGTCTTCAACCTCTAAAAGGGGCTCGTCGCCTACAACCAGAAGTACGTCGACGTGGCCGTGAAGAAGGAGGTCAAGGACATCTTCGCTCGCTATGAACGCACCCTCCTCGTCGACGACCCCAGGCGCTGCGAACCCGAGAAGTTCGGTGGCCGTGGCGCCCGCGTCATGTTCCAGAAGTCATATCGCTAGGGATGCGGCATCACAATTAGTCGGTCATTGTGGTTGTTCTTGTTTTCATCTGCTTTCAATGGAGCTGTCTCTTTAGCTTACTTTTAAGCATAGCGTCGAACCTCTTTGACATTGTGATATTTGTTTTGTCGTTCTGGTTGTTCATGGCTTCATTTCCTGTCTATGGAGCTGCTTATCTATATCTAGCTGCTGCTTTACCTACCTTAATGTTTTAGACTGGCATTGTGGTATCAAACGTGAGGAGATTTTGAAGACTATTAATTAGTCTCCGAAATATGTTTTGATTCTCATTATCTCTGTCTAGTAATTATGATGTGCAGTTTGTCCGAGTCATCTAAGAGTTACACGTAGTACTTTTCCCTCTTATCCCACGAGTCACCTAAGAGTTACATGTAGAGTACGGAGTACTTTTCCCTCCTATCCCACTAGTTTTCTTAATTTTGAGAGATCTAAGTAGTCGACGGAGTACTTTTCCCTCTTATCCCACTAGTTTTGTAGCATCTCCATGCCATCAACCTCTATATGCAATTGTTGTACACGTTGTCTTCGAGCTCTTCAAGGGGCTCGTCGCCTACTACCAGAAGTACGTCGATGAGGCCGCCAAGAAGGAGGTCAAGGACATCTTCGCTCACTACGAACGCACCCTCCTCGTCGACGACCCCAGGCGCTGCGAGCCCGAGAAGTTCGGTGGCCGAGGCGCCCGCGTCAGGTTCCAGAAGTCGTATCGCTAGGGATGCGGCATCACAATTTGTCGGTCATTGTGGTTGTTCTTGTTTTCATCTGCTATCAATGGAGCTGTCTCTTTAGCTTACTTTTAAGCATAGCGTCGAACCACTTTGACATTGTGATATTATTTTTGTCGTTCTGGTTGTTCGTGGCTTCATTTCCTGTCTATGGAGCTGCTTATCTATATCTAGCTGCTGCTTTACCTACCTTAATGTTTTAGACTGGCATTGTGGTATCAAACGTGAGGAGATTTTGAAGACTATTAATTAGTCTCTGAAATATGTTTTGTTTCTCATTATCTCTGTCTAGTAATTATGATGTGCAGTTTGCCCGAGTCATCTAAGAGTTCGATGTAGTACTTTTCCCTCTTATCTCACGAGTCACCTAAGAGTTACATGTAGAGTACGGAGTACTTTTCTCTCCTAGCCCAATAGTTTCCTTAATTTTAAGAGATCTAAGTAGTCGACGGAGTACTTTTCCCTCTTATCCCACTAGTTTTGTAGCATCTCCATGCCATCAACCTCTATATGCAATTGTTGTACACGTTGTCTTCGAGCTCTTCAACGGGCTCGTCGCCTACTACCAGAAGTACGTCGATGAGGCTGCCAAGAAGGAGGTCAAGGACATCTTCGCTCGCTACGAACGCACCCTCCTCGTCGACGACCCCAGGTGCTGCGAGCCCGAGAAGTTCGGTGGCCGAGGCGCCCGCGTCAGGTTCCAGAAGTCGTATCGCTAGGGATGCGGCATCACAATTTGTCGGTCATTGTGGTTGTTCTTGTTTTCATCTGCTATCAACGGAGCTGTCTCTTTAGCTTACTTTTAAGCATAGCGTCGAACCACTTTGACATTGTGATATTATTTTTGTCGTTCTGGTTGTTCGTGGCTTCATTTCCTGTCTATGGAGCTGCTTATCTATATCTAGCTGCTGCTTTACCTACCTTAATGTTTTAGACTGGCATTGTGGTATCAAACTTGAGGAGATTTTGAAGACTATTAATTAGTCTCTGAAATATGTTTTGTTTCTCATTATCTCTGTCTAGTAATTATGATGTGCAGTTTGTCCGAGTCATCTAAGAGTTGCATGTAGTACTTTTCCCTCTTATCTCACGAGTCACCTAAGAGTTACATGTAGAGTACGGAGTACTTTTCTCTCCTATCCCTCTAGTTTCCTTAATTTTAAGAGATCTAAGTAGTCGACGGAGTACTTTTCCCTCTTATCCCACTAGTTTTGTAGCGTCTCCATGCCATCAACCTCTATATGCAATTGTTGTACACGTTGTCTTCGAGCTCTTCAAGGGGCTTGTCTCCTACTACCAGAAGTACGTCGATGAGGCCGCCAAGAAGGAGGTCAAGGACATCTTCGCTCGCTAAGAACGCACCCTCCTCGTCGACGACCCCAGGCGCTGCGAGCCCAAGAAGTTCGGTGGCCGATGCGCCCGCGTCACGTTCCAGAAGTCGTATCGCTAGGGATGCGGCATCACAATTTGTCGGTCATTGTGGTTGTTCTTGTTTTCATCTGCTATCAATGGAGCTGTCTCTTTAGCTTACTTTTAAGCATAGCGTCGAACCACTTTGACATTGTGATATTATTTTTGTCGTTCTGGTTGTTCGTGGCTTCATTTCCTGTCTATGGAGCTGCTTATCTATATCTAGCTGCTGCTTTACCTACCTTAATGTTTTAGACTGGCATTGTGGTATCAAACGTGAGGAGATTTTGAAGACTATTAATTAGTCTCTGAAATATGTTTTGTTTCTCATTATCTCTGTCTAGTAATTATGATGTGCAGTTTGTCCGAGTCATCTAAGAGTTGCATGTAGTACTTTTCCCTCTTATCTCACGAGTCACCTAAGAGTTACATGTAGAGTACGGAGTACTTTTCTCTCCTATCCCACTAGTTTCCTTAATTTTAAGAGATCTAAGTAGTCGACGGAGTACTTTTCGCTCTTATCCCACTAGTTTTGTAGCGTCTCCATGCCATCAACCTCTATATGCAATTGTTGTACACGTTGTCTTCGAGCTCTTCAAGGGGCTCGTCGCCTACTACCAGAAGTACCTCGATGAGGCCGCCAAGAAGGAGGTCAAGGACATCTTCGCTCGCTACGAACGCACCCTCCTCGTCGACGACCCCAGGCGCTGCGAGCCCGAGAAGTTCGGTGGCCGAGGCGCCCGCGTCAGGTTCCAGAAGTCGTATCGCTAGGGATGCGGCATCACAATTTGTCGGTCATTGTGGTTGTTCTTGTTTTCATCTGCTATCAATGGAGCTGTCTCTTTAGCTTACTTTTAAGCATAGCGTCGAACCTCTTTGACATTGTGATATTATTTTTGTCGTTCTGGTTGTTCGTGGCTTCATTTCCTGTCTATGGAGCTGCTTATCTATATCTAGCTGCTGCTTTACCTACCTTAATGTTTTAGACTGGCATTGTGGTATCAAACGTGTGGAGATTTTGAAGACTATTAATTAGTCTCTGAAGTTTGTTGTGATTCTCATTATCTCTGTCTAGTAATTATGATGTGCAATTTGTCCGAGTCATCTAAGAGTTAAATGTAGTACTTTTCCCTCTTATCCCACCAGTCATCTAAGAGTTACATGTAGAGTACGGAGTACTTTTCCCTCCTATCCCACTAGTTTCCTTAATTTTGAGAGATCTAAGTAGTCGACGGAGTACTTTTCCCTCTTATCCCACTAGTTTCCTAGCGTCTCCATGCCATCAACCTCTATATGCAATTGTTGTACACGTTGTCTTCGAGCGCTTCAAGGGGCTCGTCACCTACTACCAGAAGTACGTCGATGAGGCCGCCAAGAAGGAGGTCAAGGACATCTTCGCCCGCTATGACCGCACCCTCCACATCGCCGACCCCAGGCGCTGTGAGCCCAAGAAGTTCGGTGGTCGTGGTGCCCGCGCCAGTTTCCAGAAGTCGTATCGCTAGGGATGCGGCATCCCAATTTGTTGGTCATTGTGGTTGTTCTTGTTTTCATCTGCTATCAATGGAGCTGTTTCGAAAATTCCGAAAACTTTTCAGACAAGTCCGAAATTTCCAGATCCAAAACCGCCTTCTGGATATTTTCGAAAATTCCGGAAAGTCCTTTCGGACAAGTCCAAAAATTTCTAGGAGCTATTTTTGTTCGCAGACAATTTCGGAAATTCCGAAAAAATATTTCGGACAACTCCAGAAATTTACAGAAGCTTCACTGCCATTTTTGGAAGTTCCGAAAATTGGTTTCGGACAAGTCCGAAAATTTACAGAACCAAACTTTGCTATTTTCGGAAGTTCCGAATATAACTTTCGGATAACTCCGAAAATTTTCAGAAGTCAAAATTGGTACCGTCTATTTTAGGAAGTTCCAAAAATAGTTTTCGGACAACTCCGAAAATTTCCAAAATGCAGAAACTGAGGAGAAACGTCACGGACTAACAATCCTTCACATTCACTTAAATAAAATTGTTAGTCCTCTCTAATCGCATTGTCATTAATCATCAAAACAATTAGGGGCCTAGATGCACTTTCATCGATGAAGCCGTCAAGATGGAGGTGATGGACACCTTCGCCCGCTATGACCGCACCCTCTTAGTCGCCGACCCTAGGCGCTGCAAGCCCAAGAAGTTCGGTGGTCATGGTGCCCGCGCCAGGTTCCAGAAGTCGTATCGCTAGGGATGCGGCGTCACAATTTGTCGGTCATTGTGGTTGTTCTTGTTTTCATCTGCTATCGATGGAGCTGTTTCTTTAGCTTACTTTTAAGCATAGCGTCGAACCTTTTTGACATTGTGATATTTGTTTTGTCGTTCTGGTTGTTCGTGGCTTCATTTCCTGTCTATGGAGCTGCTTATCTATATCTAGCTGCTGCTTTACCTACCTTAATGTTTTAGACTGGCATTGTGGTATCAAACGTGAGGAGATTTTGAAGACTATTAATTAGTCTCTGAAGTATGTTTTGATTCTCATTATCTCTGTCTAGTAATTATGACGTGTAGTTTGTCCGAGTCATCTAAGAGTTAAATGTAGTACTTTTCCCTCTTATCCCATGAGTCATCTAAGAGTTACATGTAGAGTACGGAGTACTTTTCCCTCCTATCCCACTAAGCTATTTTCCTTAATTTTGATCTGGGGGTAGCAGTCAAGTGCCAAACACGATGGGTTAGTATTCAAAAGGGATTTAGACAGGTTCAGGCCCTCTCAAAGAGAGGTAATACCCTACTCCTGTTTCGGGGATTCGATCCGCCGAGTGGTTTATTGATGTCTTGATCTCTTTCAATATGTGTTCTCGTGAGTTTTCTATCTGTAGTCGTCTATTATCTTTTCGTCTATCCCTTAAGGGACGCCCTACCCTCCTTATATAGTCTTGGAGGGTAGGTTCACAAGTCGGAGACCCAATCATACTCTATGTCGGACTCCTCTATCTTACCAACTTTGAACTATGAGCCGTTACCTTATCTCAATGGTAACGTAACACCCAACTCATAAGCCGGTTTACATAATCATGAGTCATAACCTATTCCTTATGGTAAATCGGATAAGCCAGCCGTGTGGGTATCCGGTACCCATAATCTCCACAGTAGCCCCTGAGACCTTCATAGTTGACGAGCTAACTTTGCCTCGAACCAGAATAACACACAGCCGAATGACTTCCTAGCCGAGTGCTTCTATCGCCGAGTGCTTCCACCATCTCTGCCTGAGTCTCCCGAGTGCTTTATCATCCAATAGAAAGGCTGTGAAGGGCTAAAAACTTCTCAAAAAATTTCTTAAGAATAAATATTTAGGTGCATCGACTGATGCACCTAATTAGGTGTAGCCCCCGACTATTAATTAGTCTCTGAAGTATGTTTTGATTCTCATTATCTTTGTCTAGTAATTATGACGTGTAGTTTGTCCGAGTCATCTAAGAGTTACATGTAGTACTTTTCCCTCTTATCCCACGAGTCATCTAAGAGTTACATGTAGAGTACGGAGTACTTTTCCCTCCTATCCCACTAGTTTCCTTAATTTTGAGAGATCTAAGTAGTCGACGGAGTACTTTTCCCTCTTATCCCACTAGTTTCCAAGCGTCTCCATGCCATCAACCTCTCCATGCAATTGTTGTACACGTTGTCTTCGAGCTCTCCAAGGGGCTCGTCGCCTACTACCAGAAGTACGTCGACGAGGCCGCCAAGAAGGAGGTCAAGGACATCTTCGCCCGCTACGACCGCACCCTCCTCGTCGCCGACCCTAGGCGCTGCGAGCCCAAGAAGTTCGATGGCCGTGGTGCTTGCGCCAGGTTTCAAAAGTCGTAACGCTAGGGATGCGGCGTCACAATTTGTCGGTCATTGTGGTTGTTGTTGTTTTCATCTGCTATCAATGGAGCTGTTTGTTTAGCTTACTTTTAAGCATAGCGTCGAACCTTTTTGACATTGTGATATTTTTTTTAATAAAAATTGACATTGTGATATGAATGTGAGAGGTTTTGAATAGTCTCTGAAGTATGGTTTTTGCTTGTTACCTATGCCTAGGAATTTTGATATGGTTTCCTTTTATTTTGTGCTATGTAAATTTTAATTTTACCGAGTACTGGTGAGGCTATGCCAGCAGATTGCTCAACTGAAGATTTCACCGGCCATATAGCTGCAATGGAGTCTGTAGTGGATAAGCTGATGGACTCGCACACAACAACTCGCACACAACATGATTTTAATTTTGCTTGGCATTCTCCTAGCTAGGTGCAATATAGTTAAGATTTTTGAATGCTTCTAATTTTTGTAGGATGAGTCAGATGAGAAAACCCATTGAGCGATTGCTTACGCCATCCGCCAGGCCATCCCCAAGGCCCTCGTCGCCTACTACCAGAAGAACGTCGACGAGGCTGCCAAGAAGGAGGTCAAGGACATCTTCAGAAGTACGTCGACAAGGCCGCCGCGATCTCAAGAAACCTTTCTCTCCTTTCGTCGCTCCCCTCTCTCCACTGCCCCCGGATTCCGGTTAAGCCATCCACCATGCCATCGCCATGGCCTGCCGTATTCACTCACTTCTTCCATGTCATCAACCTCTCTTTGCAATCCTTGTACACATTGTCTTTCTTCGATAGAGCAATGGATTGCTTCCATCTGCTCTGTAGGTACGGAGTACTTTTCCCTCTTATCCCACTAGTTTCCTTACTTTTAAGAGATCTGCTTCCATTTGCATCCGAGAAGAAGGTAGTTGAGACAAGACTGAAGATGCTCGAGGAAGCCACTCGAGCTGCTGGTTTGAAGAACAAATATAAGTTCTTCAAGACAGCATTGATTTCAGCTGTTGTGTTATGCATTTCAGCTGCTCAGTGTAGTAACTTAAGTAGTTTGCCTTGTTGCAATGGACATCTAAGGGCAGTGCCAGTGTGGAAATCCCTTGAAATAAACCAACATATGAAGATCCATATATTCAGACTATGGAAGTTGAGCCATATCATTTTGACACAACCAACATATCAAGCTAAAGACCATATGAAGATCCAAACAACGATAATCAGGTAGGGAACTGCACATATTCCTTTCCAATGCTCTTTGGTTCTCTACTGTACTGGTATTGTAATAGCACATCTCTTCAAAAAATATAGCAGTAGCACTTGAAAAAGTTAGATAGAAGTTGATTCGTGTGTTTGCATAGATGGCAGTTGTAGTGCACGGTTCATACTACAGTTCACATACTACAGTTCATACTACAGTTCACATACTACAGTTCATACTACAGACTTAACACCAGTTCATCACTTCTTACTTACATCACAAAAGGAAAATCACTAAGCACATGAACACTACCCTGCAGGTCTCACTTCGGATGCAGTTTGTCCATCATCATGGACAAACAGTCCTGAAGTTCACAAAACAAAAAAAAAGCACATCAGTTGCTTAACAAATATTTCACCATACAGCAAGATTTCTTTGCATCACATGTCGAGGGATTTCATCAGCCTATCTGCTACTGGCTCCATTGCAGCAACATGACCAGCAAACTCTTGACGTGGGCAGTCCTCTGGCATGCCCTGACCAACTGGAGTCAGATCAAGATTTGGGTAGAATGCTCTCACTGATCCGAGTACTTGTGAAGTATAGACTCTAGCTTTTTTGTTTAAGTATACTCGGATCAAGTTGGGCAGTTCTCTCAGCTGATCCAGGAAGGGCTTGGAAGCTTGAGTCTCAAACGATTCAGAGACTACTCGGAGAATTTTGGTGGCAACCGCCTTAATTTCTTCATTTTCTGCTTCAGCTTTCTCCAGGCGAGCACTGAGGTCTTGAATCCGCTGCACACCAGCATCAAGCTGAGAATCTGCAAGCTTGCATGTATTCCGCTCTAACTCCAACTGACCTTTAAGAGTCTCCTCCCTTTGAAGAGCTTGGTCCAGCTGATCTTGAGCGTTTTCAAGGAGATTCTTACAGTTGGTCAGCTCTCCCTTGAATCTGGCTTCAGCTTGAGCACGCTCTGAAATACACAAGACTACATCAGCATCATCAGGATGAGTATGTCATGACTTTGAAATAAGGACTCCTTACCTTTCAGAGAAGCTGATAATTCTGTACCCTTCCTCTTGAGAGAATCAACCTGTTCCTGGAGGTCAGCAACAGCAGCCAGGTGATTGGCCGAGCGCTGTTGTTCTTCAGCCAACTTTGCTTCTGCAGACTTTGCCTGGGAGAATAGTTGGTTGACCTTTTTCAGCAGCTCCGAGTTCTGCTTTAACTGTTCAGCGAAAGACTGGCAAATACCAAAACAAGTCAGAAGGATGGCAGTACAAACTCTGGTGTTCCTCAGGTACAGATACGGTGTTTCTTGAAAGACATTGATGAATATACTAACCTTTGTAGTATCATAAAGCTTCTTCTGGACCTCCAGCATCTGAGTCAGTTCATCCTCAGCTTCAGTGATGCCTACTTTCTCCGCTAGAGTGGCCTCAGGATGTGTTTCGGTGCTTGAAGCTGCAGGTTCTGGCAGAGGAGGTGCTGAGGCATGAGCTGGTTCCACGCCTGGTAGGTTAGGGATGCGAGTACTTTTACTAGTAGCCACCTGAGAAGCTCTGACCTTCCTTACCACAATTCGCTTCTTGTGCACTGACGCCTGCAGCTCCTCCGCTGGTTCTTCACTGTCAGATTGATGTGCAAGACCTTTACCTCTAGCTTCCTCCTCCCTTATTGCAGCAGCTTGTACTCGGTTCTCCGTCTGATCAGCGGTCAAATGCCCTGGCAAGGGGGCTGGGGAGTAATACGAAGCAATATGTTCCTACAAAAGAAAATCGAGGAATCAACATGAAGAACCAAATTGGCAAAATCAAACACAAACAAACAACGATAAGTCAGGGGACTTACTGGCTGAGGAGATTTGCTTGCAGAGTACTGGGGAGGAGTCTTGGGCTTGGAATTGAAACGGCCACAGAATATCTGGAGCCTCTCCAAGATCTCATCATGGGTGAGATCCTCCTTCTTCAGCCTTGATGGATCCTCTGGGCCCTTGTACTGGTAGCCGGGTACTGACCGCTCTTGAAGTGGCTGGATCCGACGCTTGATGAAACTGTAAGCTATTCCAACTCCAGTCAGCCCCTTTCGCTTCAGTTCTGCAATCATCCTCACCAACTGCGGGATCCCGATGCTCTCCCTATCGTCGGGGGAGCTATTCCATAGATCACTGAAGACTGGTTTGTGGCGAGTACGCTCAGGCAGCTGAGGGTCCTTATTTCTGATTATGAACCACTCACTCCGCCATGTCCCCTTTGGGTCCTTCAGAGGAACAACAAAGTACTCTTGTTTTTTATCTTGCCGAAGCTGAAAGACGGCCCCTCCACAGATATTAGGGTTCTCCCAATCCGGATTAGGCTTCAGACGGAAGAAATATCTAAAAAGCTGGAAGTGGGGATCGATTCCGAGGAAGGCTTCGCACATATGAACAAAGAAAGTGATCTGGGAGAGTCCATTAGGATTCAAGTGGACAAGTTCAATCTTGTAGAAGTAGAGAAGCTCACGGAGAAATTTTGAAGCAGGGAGACCAAGACCGCGCTCAAAGAAAGAGGCATAAACAATGGTCTCACCGGCATTTTCAGAAGGGAAAGGATTTTTGTATGCGGATTTCCACTGAGCTAACTCCTTGGGTGGGAGGAACCCTCGATCAACAAGCAATTGGAGATCTTTGTCTCGAACAACAGATGGTATCCACTCTTGCGCCTGGTCCGGGATCTGATCTGACTTTACGTTCCTGGTCTCCTCCTTCACCCTTTTCGGCATCCTGATGTGGCTGCGGACGCGGCGCGCTAGAGTGGAGGCAGAGCGGTTTGGTGATGGATTTCAAAGTCGGGTTTGGAAAAATGTGTAAAAGCCTGTCAAAATGCCACAAGTAAATGAATTGGCAATGCAATCTGTCAAGATTAAAAAGGCCACAAGTAACTTGAAATCTGCATGCACAGTAACTTCTATCTTTGAGTTTCAGATACTCGTTATGCAGCACCTAAACTACTCTACCAGAACAGAATGCTGATGCACTATGGTGGATGCTGAGTTGCTGATACTACTCAGGAACATGAATGCAAAAATTAAATCCAGTCAGATTCAGGGATCAGAAAGAGGAACCAGTGCTGGTTGTTGAGCTGCTGGCACTACCATGCATATGTAAAACCGTACTAGTATCGAAAACTCTATTTGGCTAGCTCTATTGATTTAAGGCATGATTATAGATACTTGTTTGCTAATTTCAGTGCTACAGCCATAAAAAAAACTGTACTAGTAACTAAAACTCTATTGGCTAGCTCTAAAAGCTAGCTTCAGCAGGAAAGGGAAGCTTTCTTAGCTGAAAGTCTGAATTTATTGACTTGAACAGATGAACAGTCCGAATAAAGTGCCACACTTGAGTGCTAGATATACTATTTTTCTGACATTTTACTCCTATGCTTAATTGAAAATAGTAGATCCGATCCCTACACATATTGCTCAAATGTACAAAAACCACATCTGCAGAATTGGGTACAGTACAACTATACCGTGACAGCATTAAGGATGTAGCTTACTTACTCTGCTTACTGCTATTGTACAAAAGCAACACGTGTTACCACTTCCTGCTATTGTACAATTGAATGGTGAGTTGTGCAAAACAAGCTGCATATTATGTAACAGCTAAGAAAAAAGAAAGTGAACTAGTTTACATAGTTGGCAAACTAAAATGATATCTCTCTTCAACAAAAGGCCATGCAAGCAAGCAAATTGACAGACAACTAACAGCTCACAGTTCACAAAAAATACCTGAACACTAACAGGCCAAGCTAAAAGATTAAGAAACTAGTTAATCATTAATAGATAAATATTATGGCATGCTACTCAGAGAATATTAGGGCTTCTTAGAGAATGCAATGAAATTAGCCCACGGCACAGCCGACGAGGGTCGCGTCGCGGGGCTGCGAGGAGCTCGCCCGCGCGGTGGCGGAGGAGGCCACCGAGATCCGCGGCGACCGGAGGGCCGGAGCTCCCACGGCACAGCCGACAAGGGTCGCGTCGCGGGGCGGCGAGGAGCTCGCCCGCGTGGTGGCGGAGGAGGCCGCCGAGATCCGCGGCGACCGGAGGGCCGGAGCTCCCACGGCACAGCCGATGAGGTGGAAGAGCTCAGAAGAAGATTGTTTTTGCCGGCACCGTCCAATGCTTCGGATTTGCACTTGCGGCGGAACCGCGGAAGGTGGGAGTGGCTCCGGCGGAATAAGGTGGAGCGGCGGCGCGCGCACGCGAGAGAGATGGGCCTGTTGGGCCCATTTCTTCTGTATGGGTGGCCTTTGTTGGGCTAGAACAATCTGAGCTCTTCCAGTCTTCCTCCGCATTCACTGCCGCCCCACTGCCGCGACGGGACCTCGCCGCCCCACTGAGGCAACCTCGCCGTGGGAGCTCCGGCCCTCCGGTCGCCGTGGATCTCGGCGGCCTCCTCCGCCACCGGGCGGGCGAGCTCCTCGCCGCCCCGCGACGCGACCCTCGTCTGCTGTGCCGTGGTAGCTCCGGCCCTCCGGTCGCCACGGATCTCGGCGGCCTCCTCCGCCACCGCGAGGGCGAGCTCCTCGCCGCCCCGCGACGCGACCCTCGTCGGCTGTGCCGTGGGAGCTCCGGCCCCGTGAGCTAATTTCATTGCATTCTCTAAGAAGCCCTAATATTCTCTGAGTAGCATGCCCTAATATTTATCTATTAATGATTAACTAGTTTCTTAATCTTTTAGCTTGGCCTGTTAGTGTTCAGGTATTTTTTGTGAACTGTGAGCTGTTAGTTGTCTGTCAATTTGCTTGCTTGCATGGCCTTTTGTTGAAGAGAGATATCATTTTAGTTTGCCAACTATGTAAACTAGTTCACTTTCTTTTCTCTTAGCTGTTACATAATATGCAGCTTGTTTTGCACAACTCACCATTCAATTGTACAATAGCAGGAAGTGGTAACACGTGTTGCTTTTGTACAATAGCAGTAAGCAGAGTAAGTAAGCTACATCCTTAATGCTGTCACGGTATAGTTGTACTGTACCCAATTCTGCAGAGTTTACTAGGTGGTGGAATCGAATTCGAGCACTGATTTATTGATTCATCTACAGTTTTATTTAAGGTACTTTGAGAAAAGTTCCTAGTGCTTATGTTACAAAAAAAGTTATGTGTAGAAATGAAATCAAACATATTTGCTTAGCAGCTTGCACTGGCAATTAAAATGTTGGGATCAAAGAGTGCTGTCGAGACTCTTTACAAAGAAGTGCTTTCATGGCCTGTTATCAATATGTTGAAGCGGAACCATCGCCTTGTTAAGGTAATGAGCCTCTCCCAACAGGCAACATTCCTTATTTTGCACACATCTCCATTTCAAGGTTGCCATGTTGTTACAGTTACCAGCAGAGACGATCCCCAATGAATTTGGAACCTGGAAGGAATACAAAGAAGCATTTCGCAATCCAATGTTAGAGGAAATCTGGCATCAAATAGACTCGGGCATGGATACCATTTCCAGAGGCCTATATGTGCATTTCTGTGTGGGTACAAATTTTAGAGGCCAGAAGGCCTACAAAATCAAGCTCGAAGCACCAAGAGGGAATATGCCAAAAAATGGAGATCTCATGTTATTATCAGCAAGGGGATTGCAATATAGAGATCAAATTATTAAGGACGGCTCCTTTTGCGCCATCCTAGTGGTTATGCACATGGCTTCTGGATCGATGGTTGTCTGGCTATCGCATTCACCATTTGGGGGCAAACTGAATGAGAAAAGTTCATACCAAGTTATGCACCTGGCTAGTCTGAAAACATATGAAAGTAGTTGGGAAGTCATGATGAGAGGTTCCAGAAAGAGTTCAGAACTATGCAATCTCATATTGACTAAAAATATGAATGGCGTATGTACTGACATTTCTCTCTTGATTTGAGAAAGTTTTGCATTGTGCACTAACATTTTTTTAATATATTAGGCTGATGGAGAATGTGGACTATTGGCAGATAAAGTAAATTTTTTTGAGACTGCCCGTGTTGATTTTGGACTAAATGAATCACAGCGTGATGCAGTAGCATGTTGCATTTCAGCAACTAAATGTTCTGAGAAATCCTCTGTACGTCTAATTTGGGGCCCACCTGGCACAGGAAAAACTAAAACACTTTCAGTTATTCTGTGTATGCTTCTAATGACTCCAAGCAAACCTAGAATTCTTGTATGTGCTCCAACCAACAGTGCTCTCGTGCAATTGGCTTCTCGTCTTATTTCTCTAGTTGAAAAGTTCACTGAAACCAGTCATTTACTAGGCAACATTATTATGTTTGGTAGTGACAAGCTCTCATCATGTTTCAAGAAGACTGATAATGACCTTTCAAAAATATTTTTGAAGTGTCTTGTTGCTATACATCCACATCATTGTCGTAGAGCTGAAGAGAACAAGTTGTTGCAAGATGCACAACTTGTATTTTGCACCCCTTTCCAGTCGATTAGATTGAGCAATCAGCAATACAGCATCTTGGTTATTGATGAGGCAGCATACTTAAAAGAGTCTGAGTCAATGGTCCCGCTCACAATTGACGGGATAAAACATCTTGTGCTTGTTGGGGATGAGAAGCAGCTACAGTCAATTGTATTGAGCCCGGTAAGTCTTCCTTATAATACCAGCGATTATTTCCTAATTTCTAGATTGCTCATTCTCCTCGCTGCTAATTTTGTAGATTGCTAAAGAGGCTAAGTATGGACGAAGCCTCTTTGAGAGATTGTGTGAAATTGGTTACCGCAAGCACATGCTAAATGTGCAATATAGAATGCACCCTTACATCAGCAAGTTTCCAAATGAAGTTTTTTATGATGGAACAATTATAGATGGCACTGTAGATGTCATTAAAGGCATGGGCTTTGTCGACATTTTTATTGGTCATATTTTTGGAAATTATTCATTCATTAATGTTGAAGATGGTATAGAACAGCACATTGGTCAGAGTGTACAAAATGAGGTTGAAGCTGCTGTAGCAGCCAATATTGTTGCCAGACTTTCTGAAGGTATAGTCCATAAATCTTAGGAGTTTTGTTAAATTCAATTAGTTTACGGCTGATTTGTGTATATTTGGTCTACAACTGCAGCATGCACCAAGCAGAATAAGAAAACCAGCGTTGGTGTTCTATCTCTTTATGCAGCCCAAGTGACTGCTTTGGAAGACATAATTGGAAAGATTCCGAAGGATGGGTTTCTTTCTGTTGAAGTACAATGTGTTGATTCATTTCAAGGTGATGAGAAGGATATCATAATACTTTCAACAGTTAGAAACAATAAAGTCGGGAACATAGGCTTTCTCAATTCTGATAGGAGATCCAATGTTGCCTTGACAAGAGCAAGGTATATTACCTTTTGTCGTTTTTGCAAAGGAACTACCTTTGGATCCTTTGAAATTTATAATAAATTATTTTCCCCACAGGAACTGCCTTTGGATCCTTGGAGACAAAAATACTCTCATTAAAAGTAAATCAATATGGTCTAAGCTAGTCCAAGATGCGACAAGACGTCGGTGTTTATTTGATGCTCACATTGAACTGGGTTTTGCTACAGTAATTGCTGGCTTCAAAGATATGAACAGTCCATCGCCATCTGAATGCAGTCAGTTAGATGCTGATCAGTCAAGTTCAAGGTCAAAGAGATCTGCAGAGGAGTTGCAGCTGCCAGTGCCCAAGAAGGAGCGAACTGTGGCGAGGACGGTATCAGCTGGTCAGGTGGCTGCTGGAGAAAGTACTTGCCTCCCAGACCAACCAGCTGCAGAACCAGCTCCTTCCTCTGTAGATCCTCAATCAGAACCTGAAGTTTCAAGCACCATTCCTGCAGAGTCATCAACCCCAGACCTGTTGCTGTCAGCGGGGATGCAGATCGAGGCACCCCTCCAGGACTTGCAAGGACCATTGATGATTACTGGTGCAGTGTCATCCTCCTCAGTTGAAGTCCCACAGCATTGCAGTCAGTCAGATGCTGATCAGTCAAGTTCAGGGTCAAAGAGATCTGCAGAGGAGTTGCAGCTGCCAGTGCCCAAGAAGAAGCGAACTGTGGCGAGGAAGGCATCAGCTGGTCAGGTGGCTGCTGGAGAAAGTACTCGCCTCCCAGACCAGCCAGCTGCGGAACCAGCTCCTTCCTCTGTAGATCCTCAATCAAAACCTGAAGTTTCAAGCACCATTCCTGCAGAGTCATCAGCCACAGACCCGTTGCTGTCAGCGGGGATGCAGATCGAGGCACCCCTCCGGGACTTGCAAGGACCATTGATGATTACTGGTGCAGTGACATCTGAAGTCCCACAGCATCTAACTATCTCTGTCGTCGCAGAGGCTGAGGACGAAGCACTTCTGAAACAGGCCAACCAACTACTTGCCCGGGCAGAGTCTGCTGAAGCAAAGTTGGTTGAGGTGCAAAAGCGCTGTGCAAAACAAGGAGAAGATCATCTGGCTGCCATTGCTGTCCTCCAAGAACAAGTTGAATCTCTAAAGGAGAAGAACAAGAAACTGTCGGCTTCTCTAAAAGGTTAGAATTCCTTATTTCAAGGTCATGATCTACTCATCCCAATGATGCTGATTTAGTCTTGTGTATTTCAGAGCGTGTTCAAGCTGAGGCCACTAATAAGGAAGAATTGAACACCTTGAAGGATCTCCGCGAACACACTCAGGACCAGGTGGACCAAGCTCTTAAGAGAGTGGAAACCCTCAGAACTCAATTAGAGGCAAAACGGAATATGCGCCACGGTGTTGATTCTCAACTTGTTGCTGGTCTGCAGCAGATCCGAAATCTGAGAACTCGCTTGGAGATGCTCGAAGCACAAAAAGAAGAAATCAAGGTGGCTGCCACCCCAATTCTCCAATTGGTCTCTGGATTGTCCGAGAATCAAGCTTCCAAGCCCTTCCTGGATCAGCTGAGAAAGGTGCCTGACCTGATCCGAGTATATTGTAAGAAAGAAGCTAGAGTTTGTACTCTGCAAGTACTCGGATTAGTAAGAGTTTTCTTCCCCAGTCTTGATCTTACTCCAGTTGGTGAGGGTATGCCAGCAGATTGCTCAACTAAAGATTTCGCCAGCCACAGAGCTGCAATGGGGTCTGTAGTGGATAAGCTGATGGACTCGCACAACAATGTAATGCAAAACTCTTGCTCTTTCGGTGAAATATTGTAAGTAGCTAGAAGTAACTAATCTGTGTGCTGGGGTGTTGGTGGTCCAGCATGGGGTTTTTTTATTTTCAACATGGATTCGTGTTACTAGACATGGATTCGTGTTTTTATACATGGATTCGTCTGATATACTCCGGTAATACCTCTTATTGTCCTCATGCTACTATTCCATTGAGCGATAGCTTACGCCATCCGCCAGGCCATCGCCAAGGCCCTCGTCGCCTACTACCAGAAGAACGTCGACGAGGCTGCCAAGAAGGAGGTCAAGGACATCTTCAGAAGTACGTCGACGAGGCCGCCACGATCTCAAGAAACCTTTCTCTCCTTTCGTCGCTCCCCTCTCTCCGCTGCCCCCGGATTCCGGTTAAGCCATCCACCAGGCCATCGCCATGGCCTGCCGTATTCACTCACTTCTTCCATGTCATCAACCTCTTCTTGCAATCCTTGTACACATTTTCTTTCTTCGATAGAGCAATGGATTGCTTCCATCTGCTCTATAGGTACGGAGTACTTTTCCCTCTTATCCCACTAGTTTCCTTACTTTTAAGAGATCTATTTTGGTATTATTCACATGACTCGGACAAACTACGCACGATGGATCTGGCTTGATAGGATTGGGGCCCGCCCGACTACTTCTATGGTATCGAGGACTAGATCTCTTAAAAGTAAGGAAACTAGTGGTATAAAAGGGGAAAGTACTCCGTCGAGTACTTAGATCTCCTAAAAGTAAGGAAACTAGTGGGATAAGAGGGATAAGTACACCGTACCTCCATGTAACTCTTAGATGACTCAGGCAAACTACACACAATTGATTTGGCTCGATAGGATTTGGATTCGGTCGAGTATTAAAAGTAAGGAATCTGTTGGGAAAACAGGGAAAAGTACTCTGTACCTACATGTAACCTGCTAAAACCGCACCATCTTTGTCGTTGACCCCAGGCGCTGCAAGCCCAAGAAGTTCGGTGGTCATGGTGGACGCGCAAGGTTCCAGAAGTCCTACCATTGAGCGATTGCTTACGCCATCCGCTAGGCCATTGCCAAGGACCTCGTCGCCTACTACCAGAAGAACGTTGACGAGGCTGCCAAGAATGAGGTCAAGGACATCTTCAGAAGTACGTCGATGAGGCCACTATCGCCATGGCCTTGCCGTATTCACTCACTTCTTCCATGTCATCAACCTCTCCTTGCAATCCTTGTACACATTTTCTTTGGTACGGAGTACTTTTCCCTCTTATCCCACTAGTTTCCTTACTTTTAAGAGATCCATTTTGGTATTATTCACATGACTCGGACAAACTACGCACGATGGATCTGGCTCGATAGGATTGGGGCCCGACCGACTACTTCTATGGTGTCGAGGGCTAGATCTCTTAAAAGTAAGGAAACTAGTGGTATAAAAAAGGAAAGTACTCCGTTGAGTACTTAGATCTCCTAAAAGTAAGGAAACTAGTGGGATAAGGGGGTAAAGTACACCGTACCTCCATGTAACTCTTAGATGACTCAGGCAAACTACGCACAATTGATCTGGTTCGATAGGATTTGGATTCGGTCGAGTACTAAAAGGAATCTGGTGGGAAAACAGGGAAAAGTACTCTGTACCTACATGTAACCCGCTAAAAACGCACCATCTTTGTCGTTTACCCCAGGCGCTGCAAGCCCAAGAAGTTCGGTGGTCGTGGTGGTGTGCAAGGTTCCGGAAGTCCTACCATTGAGCGATTGCTTATGCCATCCGCTAGGCCATCGCCAAGGCCCTCGTCGCCTACTACCAGAAGAACGTTGACGAGGCTGCCAAGAAGGAGGTCAAGGACATCTTCAGAAGTACGTCGATGAGGCTGCTATCGCCATGGCCTTGCCGTATTCACTCACTTCTTCCATGTCATCAACCTCTCCTTGCAATCCTTGTACACATTTTCTTTGGTACGGAGTACTTTTCCCTCTTATCCCACTAGTTTCCTTACTTTTAAGAGATCCATTTTGGTATTATTCACATGACTCGGACAAACTACGCACAATGGATCTGGCTCAATAGGATTGGGGCCCGACCGACTACTTCTATGGTGTCGAGGACTAGATCTCTTAAAAGTAAGGAAACTAGTGGTATAAAAGGGGAAAGTACTCCGTCGAGTACTTAGATCTTCTAAAAGTAAGGAAACTAGTGGGATAAGGGGGTAAAGTGCACCGTACCTCTATGTAACACTTAGATGACTCAGGCAAACTACGCACAATTGATCTAGCTCGATAGGATTTGGATTCGGTCGAGTACTAAAAGTAAGGAATCTGGTGGGAAAATAGGGAAAAGTACTCTGTACCTACATGTAACCAGCTAAAACCGCACCATCTTTGTCGTTGACCCCAGGCGCTGCAAGCCCAAGAAGTTCGGTGGTCGTGGTGGCCGCGCAAGGTTCCGGAAGTCCTACCGTTGAGCGATTGCTTACGTCATCCGCTAGGCCATCACCAAGGCCCAAAGTCTCCTTTATCTTCAGAAGTACATCGACGAGGCCGCTAAGGAGGTCATGGACATCTCGCCCGCACCATCCTCGTCGCCGACCCTAGGCGCTGCAAGCCCAAGAATTTCAGTGGTCGTGGTGCCCACGCCAGGTTCCAGAAGTCCTACCGTTGAGCGATTGCTTACGCCATCCACCAGGCCCTCGTCGCCTACTACCAGAAGTACATCGACGAGGCTGCCAAGAAGGAGGTCAAGGACATCTTCGCCCGCTACGACCGCACCCTCCTCCTCGCCCGATGAATCTAGCTTCATTTTTGTAATTCGTATAATATGGTGTATCGCAACAACATGAATACAAGTCCTAACACTACAGATGTACTAGCATATGTATCTTTGTCTCCCTGTAGGTGCATGGGGAAGAAACGGTTAAATGTGCTTTGTCATTAGCATACTTGCTTTGTCATTAAGGGCTTAAATTGGTTGAGTGGGCCTAGTGGGCTGGCCTGGGGAGGTGGGGAATTTGCAAGCAACTCGCGGCTATGTCTGTACCAGATTCAAAATTGGGCTAAATTACAGGTGTACAAGTATAAAATTGTGTTTTTCTTCAGGCCATGGTGCCTATGTGTTCCCAAGTGGGGAAAAAAGCTGTGTATAAACTCTTTTCCTATCTTAATTGAAAGGAACAGCTCATAATGCAAACACCACTTGCGGGGTTTCAGTTTTGTGAATTTTTTTTGAGAATATCAATTTTTTTTCTGCACAGATTTTTTTGCCCGTCAATTATGAGAAGGATTGGACAGTATACCCTGCCAAGAATCTTAGGGTTAGTGAATGGGTTGGACAGGTGGGGGAGTGGGAACCTGGGGTGGGCCGGCAGAGGAGAGAAGTAAATGAAGATGTACTTCATTTACCGTTGCATTCAAACGCGCCACCCTAATATTCTTCCATCTTCCTCCACCCGCCCAGCGCGCCGAGGTCATCCGCGCCGTCGTCATCCGGATCACCGCGGCACTTCGGGTCACCGCCATGGGACGTGGAGGTCAATTGCAGACCTCACGCTGTACTGAATCCGTAAATGAGGTAATTTTCAGAACACGTCACATTTTGAGATAGCTCTTGATTCCATTGCTCCAGCTAATGACCTAGAGATGCCCCAATCTAGATTGCCCGAGTGCTTGGCCACCCAAACCCTAGCTTTGCCAGAATTGCCACCCAAACCTCTCCATGCAATTGCTGTACACGTTGTCTTCGAGCTCTCCAAGGGGCTCGTCAGCTACTACCAGAAGTACGTCGACGAGGCCGCCAAGAAAGAGGTCCAGGACATCTTCGCCCGCTACGACCGCACCCTCCTCGTTGCCGACCCCAGGCGCTGCGAAGTTTGGTGGCCGTGGCGCCCGCGCCAGGTTTCAGAAGTCATACCGTTGAGCGATTGCTTAACAGGATCCCAACTTTGCAAGGTCGTTCTGCGTTCGCGGAGGCAGAGGTAAGACGTCGTAGATCTACGCCATCTGCCAGGCCATCGCCAAGGCCCTCGTCGCCTACTACCAGAAGTACGTCGATGAAGCCGCCAAGATGGAGGTGATGGACACCTTCGCCCGCTATGACCGCACCCTCTTAGTCGCCGACCCCAGGCGCTGCGAGCCCAAGAAGTTCAGTGGTCGTGGTGCCCGCGCCAGGTTCCAGAAGTCGTATCGCTAGGGATGCAGCATCACAATTTGTCGGTCATTGTGGTTGTTCTTGTTTTCATCTGCTATCGATGGAGCTGTTTCTTTAGCTTACTTTTAAGCATAGCGTCGAACCTTTTTGACATTGTGATATTTGTTTTGTCGTTCTGGTTGTTCGTGGCTTCATTTCCTGTCTATGGAGCTGCTTATCTATATCTAGCTGCTGCTTTACCTACCTTAATGTTTTAGACTGGCATTGTGGTATCAAACGTGAGGAGATTTTGAAGACTATTAATTAGTCTCTGAAGTATGTTTTGATTCTCATTATCTCTGTCTAGTAATTATGACGTGAAGTTTGTCGGAGTCATCCAGGAGCTATTATGGTTCGCAGACAATTTCGGAAATTCCGAAAAAATATTTCGGACAACTCCGAAAATTTACAGAAGCTTCACTGCCATTTTCGGAAGTTTCGATAATTGGTTTCGGACCGGTCCGAAAATTTACAGAACCGAACTTTGCTTCCCGGTTATTTTCAGAAGTTCCGAAAATATCTTTCAGATAACTCCAAAAATTTCCAGAAGTCAAAATTGGTACTGTCTATTTCCGGAAGTTTCGAAAATCGTTTTCGGACAACTCCGAAAATTTCTACAACGCAGAAACTGAGGAGAAACATTTTCTTAGAAATGATTTTGAGCACTTTCATCACTCCTCATATGTCAATGCATCATCCCTCTTAATAGTGTGGTTTTCCTAATGACCCAAAGAGATGAAAGTAAACAATACAACCTTTGATCATTGCCGCAACTCATGATTTTCTCGTATTCTTTGAGTTATGCATTGCGCTACGAAACGTCACAGACTAACAATCCTTCACATTCACTTAAATAAAATTGTTATTCCTCTCTAATCGCATTGTCATTAATCATCAAAACAATTAGGGGCCTAGATGCACTTTCATCGATGAAGCCGCCAAGATGGAGGTGATGGACACCTTCGCCCGCTATGACCGCACCCTCTTAGTCGCCGACCCCAGGCGCTGCGAGCCCAAGAAGTTCGGCGGTCGTGGTGCCCGCGCCCGGTTCCAGAAGTTGTATCGCTAGGGATGCGGCATCACAATTTGTCGGTCATTGTGGTTGTTCTTGTTTTCATCTGCTATCGATGGAGCTGTTTCTTTAGCTTACTTTTAAGCATAGCGTTGAACCTTTTTGACATTGTGATATTTGTTTTGTCGTTCTGGTTGTTCGTGGCTTCATTTCCTGTCTATGGAACTGCTTATCTATATCTAGCTGCTACTTTACCTACCTTAATGTTTTAGACTGGCATTGTGGTATCAAACATGAGGAGATTTTGAAGACTATTAATTAGTCTCTGAAGTATGTTTTGATTCTCATTATCTCTGTCTTGTAATTATGACGTGAAGTTTGTCGGAGTCATCCAGGAGCTATTATGGTTCGCAGACAATTTCGGAAATTCTAAAAAAATATTTCGGACAACTCCGAAAATTTACAGAAGCTTCACTGCAATTTTCGGAAGTTCCGATAATTGGTTTCGGACAAGTCCAAAAATTTACAGAACCGAACTTTGCTTCCCGGTTATTTTCGGAAGTTCCGAAAATATCTTTCAGATAACTCCGAAAATTTCCAGAAGCCAAAATTGGTACTGTCTATTTCCGGAAGTTCCGAAAATCGTTTTCGGACAACTCTGAAAATTTCTAGAACGCAGAAACTGAGGAGAAACATTTTCTTAGAGATGATTTTGAGCACTTTCATCACTCCTCATATGTCAATGCATCATCCCTCTTAATAGTGCGGTTTTCCTAATGACCCAAAGAGATGAAAGTAAACAATACAACCTTTGATCATTGCCGCAACTCATGATTTTCTCGTATTCTTTGAGTTATGCATTGCGCTACGAAACGTCATGGACTAACAATCCTTGACATTCACTTAAATAAAATTGTTATTCCTCTCTAATCGCATTGTCATTAATCATCAAAACAATTAGGGGCCTAGATGCACTTTCATCGATGAAGCCGCCAAGATGAGGTGATGGACACCTTCGCCCGCTATGACCGCACCCTCTTAGTCACTGACCCTAGGCGCTGCGAGGACAAGAAGTTCGGTGGTTGTGTGTCACACCCCGAAGTTCGCTTTCCAAGTTAAATTCGTAAATTAAATTGCGTAAAACAAATTTCCCTTTTAATCTAGAGCAAAGTTCCAAATTAAAAATATATTTAATCATGTGGAATTGGCATGGTGGGATTTTTCTTGAGTTCCCCATGTTAAAATACATTAACAGGATTTTTAGTGGAATTTTCAGAGCCCTAGAAATAATTTTAATCAATTAAAAACCTCAAGCGCAATAAATAAAACCCTGGAAAATCCTTTTTCCTTTTTCTTTTTCTCTTTTCTTTTTTTTGGGCCGTCGGCCCATTTTTCCTTCTCCCTTCCCGGGCTGGCCCAAGCCGCCTGTGCCGTCCCGCCGCAACCCCCCTCCTCTCCCGGGCCAGCCCAGGCCGCCTGCGCCACCCCACCCCATCCCCTTCTTGGGTCGGCATGAGGCCGTGGCCCGAGCCGCCGAAGTCCGGGCCGCCTCCCTCGCCCGCCCGGGCCGCTGACGGGTGGGGCCTGCGCCCGTGCCGTCTCTGACTCGGCCGGCCGCCGCCGCCCGTGTTCTCCGGCAGGATTTTCGCACCTGCCGGCCAAACCCTAACCGGCCCCTTTATATTTTCTTCGCCTCGCGATCCCCTTTCTCGTTTCCCCAAGTGCCGCCGCCCCTCCCGAGCCCTAGATCCGTCGCTGCCGCCATCTCCTTCGTCGTCTCCGGTGAGCGCCGCCACCGCCTTTTCCTCCTCTCTCCTCCCTCGGCGTCGCCGTGCGAGCCGTCCGCGCCACNTCCCGCGCCACTCGGCCGCCGCTCCGCCGCCGCCCGCGCGCACCCGCCGCCGCATCCGCGGCTGCTCGCGCCCACTGCTCCGCACGCCGCTCGTGCCGTGCCGCGTGGCCGCCGCCCGCCGGCCGGTGGACTCGGTCCACCGTGGACCGGGGACCCCCGTGCCACTGACAGGTGGGGCCCACCTGTCGGAGCCGCCGCCGCCCACTGACGTCAGCATGACGTCAGCCCTAGCCCTCCACCGTCAGCCCTATGGTTTATTGCGCAATAATTGAATATGGATTTTTCTGTTTATAGTAAAAACACAGTTAACTTCAAAAATTCATAACTAATTCATCCGTACTCCGTTTGAGTCCGTTCAAGTTTTAGAAAATTCATAAAAATGTCTAGAATCCATTAAAAATAGTTTTGTTCTCTGTTTCAGTAGACTTATAGCCTGTTTGCTTGTGTGCTTTGTTTGTCGTTTAGATTCCAGTAATTCCGACTCTCCGGTTTACTTCGAGGTCATTGCCGAGGTCGATCTAGCGCAAGAGCAAGGCAAGTCATGCTTCACATTGATCATATTGTTCCTAAATTTACAAATACCTTATTTTTCTATAAATGCTGCATTATTTCATAATGTCATTTTATGTGGGTTCTTTCCTATTGTACTCAGCCAGTTATGTTGATCATCTTGTACCTTTGATAGCTCGGGTAATTAATTCTTTATTCGCTAATTTAGGAGTGCTTAGCCATGCTTAGCTAATTTAGCTCACTAAAGGGGATCGCCTTAAATAATTAATTAATGTAGCCCCAATGGTGACACTTTGGTTTAGGAGCCTGTTGGCGTAGAATTTCGACTCGCCCAACAAGAAAACGGGTTCCACGTTTCCACGGCGGCCTGGGAGGTCTGCTTAACTCCAGTGCAGGTCCAATGGCTTGCCTAGGTGCGTGTAGGGCGTGCCAGTTGATTTGATCTGCAATCAACAAGAATAAACAAGTAAACGATGTGAGAAACGATGGCCGATCGGCCGATAGGCCGATGCTGCATCGTGGGGGCCTGACCGATAGGGCAAAGCTATATCGGCTTGCTTGAGGTAATAATATGATGTAACTGATAAAACTGATCTAATCCCATCGGCCTATGTTAATGTGTTTATAGTAAATTACTGGAATCGGCCGATGAAGGTTGCACAAAAATAAATACACTAGCTAATACTCTAGTGCGAACTTATACAAGCCAATCGACCAATATAAATACACCAATCACAGAGAAATCCTAAGAATACCCTATAACCGATATGCTTATATCCACCAATTCGCCTGTATAAGTGGCAAATACATGCAAGAACATAACTGATCACATGCATTAGGTTAGACCGGCTGAAACCCCGGTGCTATCCTTAATTACGATCGGACAACAGGCTTTGGGTTAAACCTCAAAACACGACTAAGGTCGATAGCAACTCAGAGTGTAGATCAAGAATTAACACAAAGAAAATCAAGTCGTCGATCGCTTTTGGGGATGGTAAATGCCTTAGATAATCTAGACGAACAAGCTAATTCGATCATCGTCGGCAATAAACCCTAAAACGAGTTAACCGCTGGCAAGATAGAATTAGAAAGCCACACCAGGATTAGCTAACACACGATAAACGATGATCACATCGCCAGGGCTTAACGTGCCTAAAGCGACACGCTAGCCCCGACGATGTAGATCGTCGGGTACGAGTTCTTACCTCTGCTCTGAGGAAGCAAGAACTCGCTGGGAGTTAACCTCTTGCGAGGGTTAGCGATGCGCCGAAAATAGATTGTGTTTGATTGATTGTGTGATTGATTCAGAGAGTTTCTATGTACAAACTACCGAGATATTTATACCCGAGATTACAACACGGTCCGTGTAGGACACGATCTTATCTCTAATTAACAAACAAGTCTTTGCGGCAGACTCTTGCCAAAAATTAGATCTAAACCTACTTGATTTACAAGATACAATTGCCTAAAACCGAGCCTTATCTCTATTTGGCAACCACCTTGAAGTTTATCTTGAGCCCAGACCAAGCCCACGCTGACTCTGTCAATTTCCAGCCTCTATCGGCCGATGACCATATTGAATCCGTATCGGCCGATACGCTCTCCCTGGTAGCGCCTCTCCCAGTCCGATACGCCTACCGAGTCTGATACGAGACCTGGTCTGACTCCAATCCAGCCCTTCTCTCTGCGTCGGTTTCCTCTCCCTTCTCCGGGCCGATTACGAAAATCTGCTGTTAACACATGCCCCCCAATTCCACTTCATTACATAATGTGGCGGAATTAGCTCCGAAGAACCCATCGACTTCTTTGCTAGGGTTCGTCTGAAAACCGCGCAGGTCCAGGCTCATAACTTCTCGCCGCCGATTTCCTTGCGCAATTCCTCGTCCAGCCCTTTGCACCTTGCAATTTCGGTGACTCCCCGGCGTCTCCCTGGTACTGACCCCTCCAACAATGACCTCCTCAACAACAACAATGGCTTCCGCACCGTTCTACGCTTCCGAGATCCCCGTGGTGAGTCAATTGTTTCTGAATCAACATTTTCATTTTCTCGCCGATTTCTTCAAACTAGGGTTTCTGCTTTCGCCCCCCGGGTCATTACCTTATATGACTGTTCATATGCCGTAGGTCTTCAAAGATCAAATCTTAATCCCCACCAACAACAAATCCCACCGGTTCCTTCTAGGCCCCATGGGCAACTACGACCCAACCTGGCTGATAAACGCAGAGACCAATAGAGTTCCTTTCAAACAAGCCAAGCCCAATGTTTCCTCTTGGAAGCACACCTTCAGATCCTGGCCGTCAAAGCTCAATGGCTACAGAACCTGGCACAAAAGGATTGCTGCGACCAAGCAGGTTCACTGGGACAAAATAGGAATTGGCCAGTGCATCACTCTGTCCCTGGCCGATGCCAAGAAAAATGAACCACTTATGTGAGCGGCCACCTATTTCTGGTCTAGCACCTTGAACGCTTTCCTGTTCCGGCATGGTCCGATGACCCCAACGCTGATTGACGTCAAGCTGCTAACAGGACTAGACATCCAATCTGAGATCAACCCCTTCAGTCTCCTAACAAACAGCAACCACAAGTTGAAAACCAAGAAGATCGGAGGCTGGTCTGGGTACATTTCTGAGCATATGGAACAAGGATCAGTCTCAGAGAGGGAACATGTGGCCTTCCTGACACTATGGTTGGAAAGATTTGTTTTCTGTGGATCAACCTGTGGCCCCACTACAAACTGTCAACATTTGGCTCAAGCTCTGGTTGATAAGAAACAAATCCCCCTTGGCCGATATCTCCTGGGAGCTGTCTATCGGCTATTTCATACTGCCACTCAAGATCTAATGCTGAAGCAAACTGTGGCGCATGGAGGACCATGGTGGTTTATCCAACTTTGGTTAACTATCCACACCAACACCATAGTCGATCGGCCTCCACTATCGGACTCCTGCTTCCCCTCAAAGTACGCCGATCATGAAGATCCCAGAACCAGAAGGTGCATGTCTTTTGGAGAAGCGGCCTCTGTCTATCCTGGAGCAGATCAATCGGCCGAAGACATGTCCACATGGTTTATCCGATTCTACACCGGCCCCCCATCAATTAAGATGGACATGTTCATCTACACCTCAGACTAGTGTTTTGAACTCCCTGACGATCTCCACTTGGACCTGGTGAATGATGACATGGAGTCACGGGAATCATTTATGATCGGCATCACCCCATGCCTGCTCCCAGTTGGCATATTCCAAGGAAGAAGCACCAGCCTGTCCTATGAATTCTACAATCCCATAGTGGCTGCTAGACAGTGCGGGCTTGGACAACTCCCCATTAACTTATACTTCTATAAACTCCTAGAGAGCAGAGGCACGGTCTCATCAGCGCTGATCATGAGTAAACAACTAGATATTGAAACCCCAAACCTGGGTGACTGTGACCGATTGCATCTAAGTGCCTTCATCCACATCAGCTTCCAAGCATGGTGGCAAGAATGGGCTGCTCATATCTTCCACCAATCGGCTAGATTTTATCTAACAGAGCTTATCCAGGATATCAGCCCTCAAGTCCCTGGTGGCCGATTCCATCCGTGAGCAATAGTGGACAGAAAATCTCTTATGCTCAAGCCGTGGCTCCATCAGGATCAACTATTCTGGAGTTAATCATCGGCCTTACTGCCCCAAAGATATCATCACTACTCCAAGGGCCAATGACCAAAGAAAACCCCAAGAGGAAGGCGCCAGCAAAAGGAAAATCTCAAAAAAACAGTAAGAAAGTCAAGACTGATGATCAAGCCGATCTTGATGAACTAGACCCCTCCATGGAGGAATTCCTTGATGAACAAGTGATGGAGGAAGAGGTCGATGCAGCAGCTGCCAATGCGCCTGAAGAAGAAAATCCATCGGCCGAGACTACTAAGGAACCATCGGCCAAGACCACCGCAATCCCTCCGGCCGATGACCAAGCCAACACCACCCAGCCAAGGAAAACCAGGCACGCAATCCGAAAGGTAACAAATTTCCTTTCTTGAATTTATTTAATCTCCTTCTATTGGCATGTTACACCTTAATCCCTTGCAGGTTCTTGCATCGTCTTTGTTGAAGGAACGAACTCAATCGGCCCCTTTAGCAAGAACTAAGAAGGCAACCTTGCAAAGGCGCGAACGAGCCAAGGCCCGATTGAGAACTCCTTCTCCTTCTCCACCACCCTCTCTGATTGCTTCGGTAAGAGTTAATTTTACATTGTCCCTCTAGCAACATAAATCTGCTCACCATCTTCTTGCTTCTCTTCAGCCGAGGGCTCCATCACCTGCACCACATCGGCCAACCCCCTTGCCTAGCATTTCAAGACAACAAAAGGAAGCCGATGCAAGCACAGCCGATGCCCCATCACAGGTACACCAGATCACTCTGATTCCTTTGCGATTTCCTTGTCTGACTAGGCTAACCATACCCTATATTGATGTTTGCAGAACTTAGCCGATATGTTCTCTTTTGATATCGGCCAATTTCTTGATGACGAGGACAAGGAGTCACCCATCATAGCCAAGGCTTCGATTTCTGACGAACTGAAGGACCGGCTGTCCGATATTACCAATCGGCTGGAGTCATCACTGGAGTTCTTGGTGGAGGATTGCACTCCCATCAGAGTCAGGGTACAAGAAATTCAAGATCACCTGCCTGAAGACCTGATGGAGACCCTGACACTGGCCATCTTCTTGGAACAATACCGATTCAAGCTTCACAAGGCAAGAGAAAGACTCGCAGAGCGACGGGAACGTGAGAGACTAGAATCGGCCCTATCCGCTAGCAAAGCTCAAGTCAATTCTGACAAAACCAGATTGGATGAGCTAGCTGTTGAGCCGATTGTCTTGAAGAACAAACTTGAAGAACTCCGCCGCCTTGAAGCCGACCTAAAATCAAAGCTAGAAGCCACACGCAAAGAAATCCAAGAAGTTGAAGCCGGAATAGCTGCATCACCCAAGGCCATAGAAGACCAGACGACAAAGCTGAAGGCATCGGCCAAGTACCTTGCAACCCTGAGCAAATCTTTGAAGCCAATCCCAGGGTCGACGGCCGATGACGCCCAAGCCATAGAAGATATTGATCAAATCCGCCGTAGAGCCATTGCAGCTATTGCAAACTTTATAGGGTGATGTAATGTATTTTGTGTCCTTCTTGTAGACAGATATCCTCCTATTGTAATTAATCTCATCGGCCAATCAGCCGGATTAGATCTCAATCTGGAAAAGTCCAAGTCTGAAAAATTTTGAAACCCATAAACTTGAATCCTTGAATCAATCTAACAATCTTGAAAAATTGCGCATCGTAAATTTGAATCCTTGAATCAATCTAACAATCTTGAAAAATTGCGCATCATACTTATATATATGCCCCCCAAATTTTTGAAGATGAGGGCTCATGTTGTAAAATTTGAACTAACGACAATAGTATATATCGGCCATCTAAAGACGATGCATAGTACATCGGCTGTGATCATCAATCGGCTGGGAGGCCGATCATGAATTGATCCATATGCTCGGATAATATTTCTTTAAGTATTTGCCATTAAGAGCTCTGCCATAAACTTCTCCATCTACTCCTCTGAGCAGATAAGCATTATGGGGAACACATCGATGAATCTGAAAAGGACCTTCCCAATTAGGTGACCACTTGCCGAATTTATCGTCTCTGGAACCAATCGGCATTATTAATTTCCAAACAAGATCCCCTTCCTCAAACGACTTGGCAACAAATTTTTTATTATAATGACGAGCAACTCGATCTTTATCGCGCTTTATTTTCTCCAATGCCCGCAATCGGACATGTGCCAAATCATCTTACTCATCAACCATAAGATTATGGTACTCATCAGCTGTCAAGTCGTCTTGCAAGGCAATCCTCCTTGAGCCGATGTTGGTCTCCCACGGCAGCACAGCTTCATGCCCATAAACCAGCTGATAAGGTGGTACTTGAGTTGCACCATGACAAGCCATCCGATACGCCCAAAGGGAATCGGCTAGCGTGGTATGCCACCGTCTCAGCTGTTCATCAATTTTTCTCTTGATTAACTTGATTAAAGTCTTGTTGGAAGCTTCTGCCTGCCCATTAGCTTGCACATAATATGGAGAAGAATTCAATAGCTTGATACCCATGCTTTCAGCAAACTCAACAAACTCATCGGAGACGAAGATTGATCCCTGATCTGTAGTCAATGTCTGTGGTAATCCAAACTGATATATTATATGCTCTTTGACAAATTGAATTGCATCCTTGGAATCAACCTTCTTAAGGGGAACGACCTCAACCCACTTTGTGAAGTAATCTGTAGCCACGAGTATATATTTGTGTCCCTTGCATGATGGCGGGTTTATCTAGCCGATCATATCTATTCCCCATCCACGAAACGGCCACGGCTTTATGATTGGATGCATAGCCGATGCCGGTGCTCTCTGAATTGCTCCAAATTTCTGACAATCTTGACATCCTTTATAATACTTGAAACAATCCTCTAGCATTGTCGGCCAAAAATATCCAACGCGCTTTAAAAGCCATCTCATTTTATGGGCCGATTGATGTGTTCCACAAATCCCTTCATGGACCTCGCTCATAACAACTTTGGCTTCTTCGAGACTCAAGCATTTGAGCAAGACACCATCAATCGTCCGATAATATAGATCATCGTCCAGTAAGACATAATGTAAAACTTTATACTTCATTCTTCATGACGCCGATTGAGAAGGGTTTCTCAAATACTCGATGATATCGAACCTCCAGTCATCGGCACCCACGATAGCAATTTGAATATGAACATCTTTAGCCATCGGCCTGTATCCTGATGCCCCCTGAGCTAAATCATTGGCCTCGAAGTTCTGCTTCCTGGGTATATGCCTCATCGTCACAATCTTGAAAGCTTGTAACAACTCCTTGCACTCGTCATTGTAAACCCTGAGAATATCATTCTAGCATTCATACTCCCCAGAAAGTTGATTAATGACCAATTGTGAATCACCAATGATCTCTACGGAATCAGCCTCAACCTCTTGTAATAACTGCAAACCTTTGAGAACAGCCTCATACTCTGCTTGATTATTAGTTGTTAACGGCGAAATTTGGTAATCGACTTGAAAAGAAAAGGGGAAACCGAAGCAGAGAAGACAGATTGAATTGGAGTCAAACCAGGCTTCGTATCGGACCCGGTAACTGTATCGGACTGTGGATGTGTTGCCATAAAGAGTGTATCGGCCTATACGGATTCGATGTTAACGTGGGCCGATACGGGTTGTGAGTTGACAGTGTCAACGTGGGCTTGGTCTGGGCCTGGAATAAGCTTCAAGGAAGTTGCCAAATAGAGATAAAGCTCGGTTTTAGGCAATTGTATCTTGTAAATTAAGTAGTTTAGATCTAATCTGTGGCTTAAGTCTGCCGCAAGGACTTGTTTGTTAGTTGTAGATAAGATCGTGCCCTACAAGGGTTCTGTTGTAACCTCGGGTATAAATATCCCGATAGTTTGTACATAGAAGCTCTCTCTCAATCAATCATACGATCAAACTAAACTACTTTCGGCGCATCGCCAACCCTCGCAAGAGGTTGACTCCTGACGAGTTCTTGCTTCCCAAGAGCAAGGTAAGAACTCGTACCCGATGATTTACATCGTCGGGGCTAGCGTGTCGCTTTAGGCGCGTTAAGCCCCGATGATGTGATTGTCGTTTATCGTGTGTTAGCTAATCTCGACGTGGTTTTCTGATTCTGTATTGTCAGCGGTTAACTCGTTTTAGGGTTTATTGCCGATGATGGTTGAATCAGTTTGCTTGTTTAAATTGTCTAAGACATTTACCATCCCTAAAAGCAATCGACGGCTTGATTTTCTTTGCGTTAAGTCTCGATTCACACTTTGAGTTGCTATCGACCTTAGTCCTGTTTCGAGATCTAACATGAAGCCTGCTTTTGATTGTAATTAAGGATAGCGCCGGGGTTTCAGCCGGTCTTATCTAATGCATGTGATTATTTATGTTCTTGCATGTGTTCGCCACTTATACATGTGGATCGACGAATATAAACATATCGGTCGCAGAGTGTTCTTAAAGACCTCTTTGTAGTTGGTGTATTTATATTAGCCGATTGGCTTGTATAAGTTTACACTGGAGTAATAGCTAGTGTAGTTATCCTCGTGAAACCCTCATTGGCCGATTCCATTAATTTATTATACGCATGTTAACATGGGCCGATGAGATTAGATCTTTTCAATTTGCTTATTATATTGAGTAAGCCGATACAGCTTTGCCCTATCGGCTGGGCTATAACAATGTGACATCGGCCTGTCGGCCGATCGACCATTGTTTTCTGACATGGTTTACTCGTTTCTTGTTGATTGCAGATCAAATCAACTGGCACGCTCTGCGCACGACTAGGCAAGCCGATTTGGACCTGCACTAGAGTTAAGCAGATCTCCCAGGCCGCCGTGGAAACGTAGAGCCCGTCTTTTGTTGCGAGGTGGGTCTAAATTCTGCGCCAACACGCTTTTGGCACGCCCGGTGGAACCAAAAGAACGCAAACTCTGCAACAACAACAAGATCTCCTCAAGATGTCGAAGCAGGTCGAGATTTCCGAGGAGAACGTCGTCCCTGTGACCGCCGACCAGCTCAATGCAGAGCAGAAGGCTGAGATGGAAAATCTGGTCGAGCAATTCCAGAATATGTACCTGCAAACATATTCTAGGACTCGGCAAGGCACCTTGATCCAAAAATCCAAGGTAGTTATGCCGAGTCCCGGAGATGGAGCTGGCACGTCGGCGGCGGCACATGACCACGCCGTCAAGACCGAGGAGACTGCAGCGCTGACGTTGCAAGATAGGATTGACTCCGCAGTTCATTCTGCGCTAGTCAACCTGTGGGGGATTCTGGTGAACACATTGACCAATACGATCAAATCGATCCTAGATGGGACGATTCACCAGTACAAGCCTCAGGGGCCGATTTTCTTCTAGAAAATAAGTTCCCTGCCTATCGGACCCTGAGGAACGACCTGAGCACGGCTCAGCCAACAGCGCCGATGCCACCCCGATCGGTGCAGCCAACAACAACACTGCCATTGGTCCTTACCAAGCAGACAGGGGGGAGCCCTCAGCATATCACGGAGGAGCAGTATGCACAATGGACCAAGGGGAAGCAACCAGCGATCGAGCCGATGCAGCAATTTCCTGTCAACGAGCCATCGGCTGGACAGTCACAAGCCCCGGTTTTCAACAACCCTCCACCACAGGCGGTTTACAATATGCCACAGGGCTACCAGCAGCACACCGCAGGGCAATATGGCGCGCAAAACGTAGATCACCACTACCAGCCATACTCCCCCAGGCAGTATCAAGCCGAGGGCTTGCAGCAATCGTATCAGCAAGACCTCCCACATCGGCCCGCAGGATACTGGGCCGATATGATAGCCGAAGTGATGCGAGATCAGTTTGGCTTGAAGCCCAAGGAGAACTCTACAGTGTATCGGCACCCGTACCCCGAGGAATTTGACAGAGTGCCATTGCCAGGCCGATACAAGATCCCAGACTTCTCCAAGTTTTCGGGGCAGGACAACGTCTCGACTTACGAGCATGTAAGTTGATTCCTAGCACAGTGCGGGAAGGCATCGGCTATCGAGGCATTGAGGGTGAGATTTTTCCCTCTGTCCTTGTCAGGGTCTGCGTTTACGTGGTTTTCATCTTTACCCTGCAATTCCATCAGAGGATGGATAGATCTGGAGAAACAGTTTCATAGGTATTTCTATAACGGCGTACAAGAAATGAAACTGTCCGATCTGACCGCCATTAGACAACGAGTCGACGAATCGGTCCCGGAGTATATTCAACGATTCAGGGACATAAGGAACAGATGCTACAGCCTTAGCTTGACCGATTCACAGCTCGCCGATTTGGCGTTCCAAGGATTGTTAGGGCCGATACGCGAGAGATTCTCCTCGCAGGAATTTGAAAAGCGTAGCTCAGCTAGCACAACGGGTATCGGCCCACGAACAACGATTCCAGGAGGCTAAAAAATTTGCAAAAAAGATCAATACAGTCTATCAGTATGCCTCCGACGACGACGATGATGAAGATGTTGATGTCGACTTGGCCGAATGGGCCCGGATGAGGAAACCTACAACTTGCCAGTGGGTGAAGAAGGGCGACAAGGAAGACAAGTTTGACTTCGACATCAACAAGGCCGATAAGATATTTGATCTATTGTTGCAAGAAAAGCAAATTCAACTGCCAGTAGGTCACGTATTGCCATCGGCCGAAGAAATCAAGAAGAGAAGGTATTGCAAGTGGCATAACTCTTACTCTCATCATACCAACGAATGCAAGATCTTCAGACAACAGATTCAATCGGCTATTGAACAGGGCAGAATTAAGATCGATGACGCCAAGAAGCCGATGAAAATAGAAGGACACCCGTTCCCAGTCAACATGGTGTGGGCAGACAGGGCCGACGGCGGTGGCCATCGGACCGGCAAGCGACCTTATCAGACCTCTGAGGGCCTGATCAGAAAATACCAGCGGAGGCAGGAGGAACAAACTCAAGACTACGCCGATCAAGATAACTCTTACGACCCACATTGGGAGTGCGAGTTTTTTCGGTTCTGCTGGAATGAGGGGATGAGGTTGCCGTCCATTCAGGAGTGCCCTGCATGCAATGGGGCAGAAGATTATTATCAGGGCAGCTCAAGCAGGCAAGCGCATCGGCCGGCTGATTTGGCGTCAACACCGGCCAAGCAAAGAAAGTCTGTACATGAAAGGCTGGGGCCGATGCGCCAAGAACAACACATTGAAGACGAGGAGCAGGTCCAGAACCCCCAATGGTGCCCAAGCGATGTATTCACCAAGACACAGAAACGGCGGGTTCGGAGGCTAAGGAGGAAAGAACAAATCCAAGAGCAACAGGTGGCAATAGCCCATCAGTCGGCTAAGACCAAGAAAGAGTGGTGGATAAAATCCACGGTGGTCACGGCCGATGAGGGCACCTCCGATACAGCCCGGGCCTCTGCGGCTTCAAAAGGTAAACGAGTGACATTGGAGCCTGTTAACATGGTTTTCATACTGCCAGCAGAGTACAGCGTGCAGGCGGCCGATGAAGCAGTGGCCGACGACGAACAATCTTCGACTAGGCTACAGTTGTCGCCAGATCAAGCCATATTTGACAAGCTAGTTGACGACAGCTACAGGCATTTGCGGCCGTTATACATCAAGGGATTCATCAACGGGCGGCCGATGGCGAAGATGCTGGTCGATGGCGGCGTGGCGGTCAATTTAATGCCATACACAACCTTCAGGAAGCTTGGAAAGGTACCTGAAGATCTAATCAAGACAAACATGGTGTTAAAGGACTTTGGTGGCAACGCGTCCGAGGCGAAGGGGGTCCTAAACGTGGAACTCACCGTGGGCAGCAAAACAATACCTGCCACCTTCTTCGTCTTCGATGGAAAGGGTTCCTACAACTTGTTGTTGGGACGGGATTGGATCCACGCAAACTGTTGCGTCCCTTCAACAATGCACCAGTTTCTCATGCAATGGCAAGAGGACCAGGTCGAGATCGTGCAGGCCGATCGGTCGGTACACGTGGCCAATGCCAATCTCGTAGTATGGGAGATGGAGGGAATCGACTGCTTGTCCGGGCGAGTCTGGGACGCCGATTTCCTCAAAGTAACTGACTGCGACATTGAGACGATTGAAGATCAAGACAAGCAGTTACTTTAGCAAAGATGTGTCGTCCGCCGTTGAAGATGAACAAGCTAGTCCCTACACAGATGATGCGGTGGACGAGCTCGATGGCAAGTTAGGACAGGGTTTTACGTCAGCCGATGAACTTGAAGAGATTGATATAGGAATAGGTGATAGGCCTAGGCCGACGTATGTAAGTGCTAACCTGCCAAAGGAATACAAGAGTAATCTTATAAATCTGTTGAAAGAATTCATGGATTGTTTTGCATGGGAATATCATGAGATGCCAGGATTAAGCCAATCGATTGTAGAACATCGGCTACCAATCAAACCAGGCTATCGGCCGTTTAAACAAGCTCCTAGGAGATTTAAGGCTGATATGCACGAAGCTATTAAGGCAGAGATCACACGACTTTATGATGCCAACTTCATCAGACCTTGCCGATACGCAGAATGGGTCTCCAATATAGTTCCAGTAATGAAGAAAAATGGCAAGCTTAGGGTATGTATTGACTTCAGAGACTTGAACAAAGCAACACCGAAAGACAAGTACCCTATGCCTCTGGCCAATTTGCTTGTCGATGCCGCGTCTAGGCACAAGGTTATCAGCTTCATGGATGGGAACGCAGGCTACGACCAAATTTTCATGGCCGAAGAAGATGTTCACAAGACAGCCTTCCGATGCCCGGGGGCAATCGACCTATATGAATGGGTTGTCATGACATTCGGTTTGAAGAATGCTGGAGCTACGTATCAGAGGGCCATGAATTATATTTTTCATGATCTTATCGGCTCTTTGATTGAAGTTTATATTGATGATGTCGTCATGAAGTCAAGAGAATATGATATGCACCTGGCCAATTTACGCAAGGTACTCGAAAGAGCGAGGAAGTATGGTTTAAAAATGAACCCTAACAAGTGTGCCTTTGGCGTATCGGCCGGTCAGTTCCTAGTTTTCTTGGTCCACGAAAGAGGAATTGAGATTACACAGAAGAACATCGATGCTATAAAGAAAATCAAACCTCCGACGAACAAGACCAAGTTACAATCTCTGCTCGGCAAGATCAATTTTGTTCAGCGCTTTATATCAAACCTGTCAGGAAGAATAGAGCCGTTCACTCCGTTATTGAAGATAAAAGAGGATGAAGAGTTCATATGGGGTGATAAGCAGCAGAAGGCGTTGGACGACATCAAGGAGTATTTGAGCTCCCCACCAGTTTTAATTCCTCCACAGAAGGGAGTTCCGTTCAGGCTGTACCTATCGGCCGATGAGAAGTCTATCGGCTCAGTCCTAGTTTAAAATATTGATGGCAAGGAGCGAGTTATTTTTTATCTCAACAGGAGGTTGCTAGACGCCGAGACAAGGTACACGCCGGTAGAGAAACTCTGTTTGTGCTTATATTTTTCATGTACTAAGCTGAGGCACTATTTACTTTCCAATGAGTGCATTGTGGTAAGTAAGGCCGATGTGATGAAATACATGCTATCGGCCCCCGTATTAAAAGGAAGAATTGGGAAGTGGATTTTTGCCTTGACAGAGTTCGACCTACGGTATGAATCGGCTAAAGCGATCAAGGGACAAGCCCTAGCCGATTTTATTGTTCAGCACAGAGATGACTCAATTGCATATGCAGATATTGTGCCATGGACATTGTATTTTGATGGATCCGTCTGCAGACATGGATGCGGTATCGGCCTAGTTATCATATCCCCTCGGGGGGAAAGTTTTGAGTTTGCTTTTACTATCAAGCCTTATTATACTAACAATCAAGCAGAGTACGAAGCGGTGCTTAAAGGCTTGCAGTTATTACGAGAAGTCGAGGCCGATTTCGTAGAGATCATTGGTGATTCGTAACTGGTAATCAATCAACTTTCTGGGGCGTATGAATGCAAGAATGATATTCTCAGAGTCTACAACGAGGAGTGCAAGGAGTTGCTACAAGGTTTCAAGATTGTGACGATGAGGCATATACCCAGGAAGCAGAACTTCGAGGCCAATGATTTAGCTCAGGGGGCATCGGGATATAGGCCGATGGCTAAAGATGTCCAGATCCAAATTGCTCTCGTGCATGCCGACGACTGGAGGTTTGACATCATCGAGTATTTGAGGAATCCTTCTCAATCAGCGTCACGAAGAATGAAGTATATAGTTTTACATTATGTCTTGCTGGACGATGACCTGTATTATCGGACGATTGATGGTGTCTTACTCAAGTGCCTAGGCCCCGAGGAGGCCAAAATTGTTATGAGTGAAGTACATGAAGGTATCTGTGGAACCCATCAATCGGCCCATAAAATGAGATGGCTGTTGAAGCGCGTCGGATATTTTTGGCCAACCATGCTAGAGGATTGTTTCAAGTATTATAAAGGATGTCAAGATTGTCAGAAGTTTGGAGCAATTCAGAGAGCACCGGCATTGGCTATGCATCCAATCATAAAGCCGTGGCCGTTTCGTGGATGGGGAATAGATATGATCAGCCAGATTAACCCGCCATCGAGCAAGGGACACAAATATATCTTGGTGGCTACAGATTACTTCACAAAGTGGGTTGAGGCCGTTCCCCTTAAGAAGGTTGATTCCAAAGATGCAATTCAGTTTGTCAAGGAATATATTATATATCGGTTTGGGTTACCTCAGACAATAACCACCGATCAGGGATCAATCTTCGTGTCCAATGAGTTCGTCCAATTTGCCGACAGCATGGGCATTAAATTATTAAATTCTTCTCCTTATTACGCGCAGGCTAATGGGCAGGCAGAGGCTTCTAATAAGACTTTAATCAAGCTAATCAAGAAGAAAATCGACGAACAGCCGAGGCGATGGCATACAACGCTGGCCGATTCCCTTTGGGCGTATTGGATGGCTTGCCATGGTGCAACCCAAGTGCCTTCGTATCAGTTGGTTTATGGACATGAAGCTGTGCTGCCGTGGGAAACCAACATCGGCTCAAGGAGGATTGCCTTGCAAGACGACTTGATAGGCGATGAGTACCATAATCTTATGGTTGATGAGTTAGACGATTTGGCGCATGTCCGATTACGGGCCTTAGAGAAGATCAAACGTGATAAAGATAGAATGGCTCGTCATTATAATAAAAAGGTTGTTGCCAAGTCATTTGAGGAAGGAGATCTTGTCTGGAAATTAATAATGCCGATTGGTTCCAGAGACAATAAATTCGGCAAGTGGTCACCTAATTGGGAGGACCCTTTTCAAATTCATCGCTGTGTTCCTCACAATGCTTATTTGCTCAAGGGGCTGGATGGCGAGATTTATGGACGAGCTCTTAATGGCAAGTACTTAAAGAGATATTATCCCAGTGTCTGGATCGACTCATGATCGGCCCTCCAGCCGATTTATGATTATAGCCGATGTGTTATGCATCGTCTTTAGATGGCCGATACATACTATTGCCCTTAGTT
This sequence comes from Oryza officinalis, assembly GCA_008326285.1. NCBI lineage: Eukaryota > Viridiplantae > Streptophyta > Magnoliopsida > Poales > Poaceae > Oryza > Oryza officinalis. The sequence goes on along the minus strand of BDMV01000001.1, from coordinate 1,701,730 downwards.
CAAATTTTACAACATGAGCCCTCATCTTTTAAATTTGGGGGGCATATATATATACAAGCGCGGAATTTTTCTCAAGGAGTTTTTTTCAAGGAATTTTTCTTAAGGAATTTTTTCTGGGAATTTTTCAAGGAATTTTTCGTGGGATTTTCAAGTTAGACTTCTTCAGAAACGAATTTCAAGTTAGACTTCTTCAGAGTAAGATCAAATTCGGCTTTCTGGCCGATGAGATTGGTTATAGGAAAGGGATATTTGTTTGCAAAAAGGATTTCAGAAGTAATATTCAGACTGGAATTTTTGGATCAAATTCGGCTGCATGGCCGATAAGGTTCGTATTTACACAGTACGAGGACAAAATACGCTACATCACCCTATGAAGTCTGCAATAGCAGCAATGGCTTTGCGGCGAATCTGCTCGACGTCTTCTATAGCCTGGGCATCATCGGCCGTCGACCTTGGGATCGACTTCAGTGATTTGCTTAGGGTCGCAAGGTACTTGGCCGATGCCTTGAGCTTTGCCGTCTAGTCTTCTATGGCCATAGGTGATGCAGCTATTCCGGCTTCGACTTCTTGGATTTCTCGACGTGTCGATTCCAGCTTCGATACCAGCTCTGCCTCGAGGCGACGGAGCTCTTCAAGTTTGTACTTCAAGACAATCGGCTCCACCGCTAGCTCGTCCAACTTGGTCTTATCGGCGTTAACCTGAGCCTTGCTAGCGGATAGGGCCGATTCCAGTTGTTCACACTCTCGTCGCTCTGCGAGTCTTTCTTTTGCCTTGTTGAGCTTAAATCAGTATTGCTCCAAGAAGATGGCCGGCGTTAGAATATCCATCAGGTCTTCGGGCAGTTCGTCTTGGATTTCTTGTACCCTGGTTCTGATGGAGGCGTAATCTTCCACCAAACACTCCAACAAGGCCTCTAGCCGATTAGCGATGTCGGTCAGCCGGCTCTTCAGGTCATCAGTGATTAGTGCCTTGGCTGTGCTGGGTAGTTCCTTGTCTTCATCATCAAGAAATTGGCCGATATCAAAGGAGAACATATCGGCTAGATTCTGCAGATATCAACACGGGTCAAGGTCAGTCTTGTTAAACAGGAGCCGGCAGAAAGGGGATCAGAGTACTTGCATCGGCCTCCCTTTGCTGTGTCGATGCAGTAGGCGAGGGGGTTGGCCGATGTGGTGAAGGTGATGGAGCCCTAGGCTGAAAAAGCAGGAAATTAGTAAATAGGGTTATGTAAATAGCAAGATAATGCAAAAATCAACTCTTACCGAGACAGTTGGAGAGAGTGGTGGAGAAGGAGAAGGAGTCCTCAATCGGGCCTTGGCTCGTTCGCGCCGTTGTAGAGTGGCTTTCTTGGTTCTTGGTAAAGGGGCCGATCGAGTTCTCTCCTTCAACATAGACGACACCGCAGCCTGAAAAGGATATGAAGTTAAAGTATGACAGTACAAGGGGATTATGTAAACACAAAGAAGAGATTATACTGACCTTGCGAATTGCGTGTCTGGTCCTTTTTGGTTGCGGGGCATCGCCTTGGTCATCGGCCGGTGGGATTTCAGCAGCTTCGGCCGATGGTTCCTTGGTGGTTTCTGCCGATGTGTTTTCTTCTTCATATGCGTCGGCAGCTGCTGTATCAACTTCCTCCTCCATTACTTGTTCTTCAAGGAATTCTTCCATGGAGGGGTCTAGTTCTTCGACATCGGCCTGATCATCGGTTCTAGCCTTCTTGTTGGTTTTCTGTGATTTACCTCTGGCTGGCGCTTTCCTTTTAGGGTTTTCTTTGGGCATCGGACCTTGGAGAAGCGACGCCAGCTTTGGGGCAGTAAGGCCGATGATGGATTCCAAGATGGTTGAGCCTGATGGAGCTATGGCTTGAGCATAAAAGACTTTTCGTCCACTGTTGCTCACGGATGGAATCGGCCCGTCTGGGATTTGAGGGCTGATACCCTGGATAAGCTCTGTCACATAGAATCTGGCCGATTGGTGGAAAATATGAGCAACCTACTCTTGCCACCATGCCTGGAAGCTGATGTGGACAAAAGCGCTTAGATGCAACCGGTCGCAATCGCCGAGATTTGAGAGCTCAATTTCAAACGCCTTGCTCATAATCAGCACTGATGGAACCGTGCCTCTGCTCTCTAGGAGTTTATGAAGATACAGGCTGATGGGGAGTTGCCCGAGCCCTCATTGCCTAGCAGCTATCATTGGGTTGTAAAACTCATAGGATAGGCTGGTGCTTCTTCCCTGAAATATGCCTACTGGGAGCAGGCACGGGGTGAGGCCGATCATGAATAACTCCCTCGACTCCATGTCATCATTTATCAAGCTCAGCTGAAGGTCGTCGGGGAGCTCATAATCTCGGTCCGATGTGTAGACAAACATGTCCAACCTGGCTGATGGAGGGCCGGTGAAGAAGTGAATGAACCATGTAGCCATGTCTTCGGCCGATTGGTCTGCGCCTAGGTAGACAGAAGCTGCTTCCCCATAGGACATGCACCTTCTGGTTCTGGGGTCTTCATGATCAGCATATTTTGAGGGGAAGCAAGAGTCCGATAATGGAGGCTGATTGACCATGGTGTTGGTATGAATGGTGAGCCAGAGTTGAACAAACCACCATGGTCCTCCATGAGCTACAGTCTGTTTTAGCATCAGGTCCTGTGTGGAGATATGGAGCAGCCGATAGACAGCACCAAGGAGGTATCGGCCCAAAGGGATTTGTTTCTTGTCGACCAAAGCCTGAGCCAAGTGTTGACAGTTCGTAGTAGGGCCGCAAGTCGATCCGCAGAAGACAAATCTCTCCAACCACAATGTCAGGAAGGCTACGTGTTCTCGTTCTGAGACCGATCCCTATTCCATGTGTTCAGAGATGTATCCGGACCAGCCTCCAATTTTCTTGGTCTTTAACTTGTGACTGCTATGTATCAGGAGGTTGAAGGGGTTGATCTTGGAGTCAATATCCAATCCTGTCAGTATCTTGATATCGATCAGCGTTGGGGTCATCGGACCTTGCTTGAACATGAAGGCGTTCAAGGTACTAGACCAGAAGTAGCTTGCAGTCGACATGAGTGGCTCATTCTTCTTGGTATCGGCCAGGGACAAAGTGATGCATTGGCCGATCCCAATCTCGTCCCAGTGGACTTGTTTGGCAGCAGCAATCCTCTTATGCCAAGTTCTGTATCCGTTAAGCTTCGATGGCCAGGACCTGAAGGTATGTTTCCAGGAAGAAACATTGGGCTTGGCTTGCCTAAAGGGGATTCTGTCCGTCTCGGCATTGATTAGCCAAGTTGGGTCGTGATCGCCCATGGGGCCTAGCAAAAAGCGATGGGATTTGTCGTCGGTGGGGATCAAGATTTGGTTTTTGAAGACCTAGATCGTGAGAATGACGATGAAAATATAAGACCTGGGGGGCAGAGAGTAAAAACCCTAACTTGGAGAAGTCGGCGGAGAAAGCGATAATGCGGGTTTGAATGAATTGACTTACCGCAAGGATCTCGGAGGCATAGAATGGAGCGGAGGCCATCGTTGTCATTGAAGGGGTCGCTGTTAAGGGGGTCGATGTTGACGGGACGCCGAGGGGTCGCCGGAGTTGAGGAACGCGAAGGGTTTGTTGAATCGGCGGCGGAAGGATTCGAATCTGGATCTGCGCGGTTTTTAGACAAGACCTAGCAAAGAAGTCGATGAGTTCCTCGGAGCTAATTCTGCCACATTATATAATGAAGCGGAATTGGGGGGCATGTGTTAACGGCGAAATTTGGTAATCGACTTGGAAAGAAAAGGGGAAACCGAAGCAGAGAAGACAGATTGAATTGGAGTCAGACCAGGCTTCGTATCGGACCCGGTAACTGTATCGGACTGTGGATGTGTTGCCATAAAGAGTGTATCGGCCGATACGGATACGGTGTTAACGTGGGCCGATACGGGTTGTGAGTTGACAGTGTCAACGTGGGCTTGGTCTGGGCCTGGAATAAGCTTCAAGGAAGTTGCCAAATAGAGATAAAGCTCGGTTTTAGGCAATTGTATCTTGTAAATTAAGTAGTTTAGATCTAATCTGTGGCTTAAGTCTGTCGCAAGGACTTGTTTGTTAGTTGTAGATAAGATCATGCCCTACAAGGGTTCTGTTGTAACCTCGGGTATAAATATCCCGATAGTTTGTACATAGAAGCTCTCTCTCAATCAATCATACGATCAAACTAAACTACTTTCGGCGCATCGCCAACCCTTGCAAGAGGTTGACTCCTGATGATTTCTTGCTTCCCAAGAGCAAGGTAAGAACTCGTACCCGACGATTTACATCGTCGGGGCTAGCGTGTCGCTTTAGGCACGTTAAGCCCCGATGATGTGATTGTCGTTTATCGTGTGTTAGCTAATCTCAACGTGGTTTTCCGATTCTGTCTTGTCAGCGGTTGTCACGCCCCGATTTTCGATCGGGATTAAAAATTTCCTAATAATACATTTTCCAGAAATTTAATAAAAATCAAAAGCAATTTAAACAAGTGAAATTAGCAAGGAAATCAAAAATTTCCTTTAAAAATCATGGCCGGAAATATTTTTGTAATATTCTCTGTGCCGTAAAGTACTCTCCAAAATTTTTCGTGAATTTTTGGAGCTAAAGAAATAATTTTAAAGTCACAAAGTTCATTTAACTGATTAAATAAAAAAAAAACAAATTAAAAATGTCCCCTTTTTGTCGCAGCCGCCGCCGCCGGGCGACGTAGCCTGCGCGCTGACGTCAGCCCTAGCCGCCCGCCCGGGCCGTAGAGGCCGCCCCGGGCCGGCCCACCGCTCCCTCCGGCCCAGCGCCCGTGGGCCAGACCCATCTCCCCGCAAAAGTCTTTTTGCGTCCCTCTCCCTTTTTCTCAGGCCGGCCCATCACCCCGTTCGGCCGATTGGCCCACTCCTCGTAAAAGTCCAATCTTGGTCCCTCGTCTCTTTGGGCCGCCGGCCTATTATCCTTTCTCCACACAAAAGTCTACTTTTCGTCCCTCGGCCCTTTTAACTTTTTCCCGAGAAAATCCAGCTCATCTCCTCAAGTCCAGTTTACCTCCCTCTCAGCCTAATTTTCCCCTTTCCCCTGCAAAGTCCATTCCACCTCCTTTTTCTCTCCTGTTCGCCGACACTTGTGTCGCCGACACGTGGGCCCCTTTGTTTACTCCAATCCACACCCAGACCACGTGGCCGCCCGCGGCTTCGCCACGTTGGCGTCCACGTCGGCGCTACCTTCTCCCTTTCGTCCGCCGTGGTCGCCACGTCGGTGCCACGTGGTGCTTTTCCACCGTGGACTGTCCGCCCTTGACCCGTTGACACGTGGGACCCGCCGTTCCGGCGCCGTTTCCCTTTGATGATGTCAGCGTAGTCCTTTCCTTTGCAAAATTAATTAATAATTGCGCAATAAATCGATTTAATTTCCAGAAATTCATTTAAATGGCTCAAAACTTCTAAAATTCATATCTAATTCATACGAACTCCAAATTGAGCCATTCAACTTGCAAAATTCATCTAAAATTGAGCTCTACATGTTTGTTTACTTTTTATGTACTGTTTACTTGGTTTTTATTAGAGTTTTTCCTCGTTTTGCGTGCCAGCGTGTAGATTCCGTCGTTTCGGGAGTTTGCGCTCGCGAGGAAAAGAGTTCGGAAGATTGTTTGAAGAAGCAAGGCAAGTCACACATTCCCCTTGAGCATGTTGTACCTATTTTACGAAATGTTTTACGTTTGCAAATAAAGTGCATGTTTTGCTAATTACATGGGAATAGGGTTTACCTATCCGTTCGCTTGTGCCATGTTTACTTGTTAACCGTCCTTTGTTAACCTTGGGTGATAATCTGACTAGCGTGAGTCACTTATGTTGACTTTGCTAGAATTATATATGCTTAGCCATGCTTAATTACCACTAGCTCATTTAATGGGATATTTACATTGTTTACAATTAGCTTCTAACGAGCGGTTCGCTCGGAACATCTGACCATGTTTTATTGGTCGTAATTATCCAACTAAAATATGACTTAATGGTGGGCTGTGGGTGCATGGTTTTGCTGGTCGCACCCATGGCAATTAAGGACCGGTTCATGGGAAACCCTGGAAGAATAACAGTGCTTACCACAAGCAAGAATGGGCAACTGCTGGACTGGTAGTGTAACTTTCCTCTAGCCGACGTACATTGGTTAGGGTGAGCGTGATGGAGTTTGGATGGGCCCGGCGAGGGTCTATGCGGCTACTGGATTCACCAAGGCTCGAGGGGGGGCTGCCCACTGCCTTTTGAGGGGTGGGGGCGAAACCCGAGGTGGTACGATTGGTTAGAGGGGGTTATGCGAAAGGTCTTGTCACGATTTCCCCCTTTGCAGTATCGTGGTGATACTTCGGGGCATGGTAACATGTGTGGAATCGTGTCTTGTGGGTACAGTTGCGCACCTCTGATCAGAGTAAAACTATTCGAATAGCCGTGCCCGCGGTTATGGGCGATCGACCAGATTCACCGTGATTAGTCCCACATGTTTAATTAATTTGACTTAATGAACTGGTGTAGTTCAGGTGGAATGGTTGGGCCTGTTCAACGTGGTTGTAGCGTTGTTCAGTGGAGATTTAATATTGCTTTAATTAAACAACTGTTTTACTGTTTTAAAATGTAAAGGTTTTCAACCGCTTTTCTGCAAATAGCCATAAGCCTCCCTTTGTCTCCCCTGTGCATGTTTGCATCATTGGTGTGGCTTGTTGAGTACGGTGGTTGTACTCAATCTTGCTATTTTTCCCCTTTTTCAGAAGTTTAGTACTTCTGAGTTGAAGATGAAGTTAGAGGACCAAGGCTCAGACCCCAGTTGAGTTTGCCTGTGGAGTGGAGCTGAAGCCCCGCTAGGATCGTCTCTTTCCGCTGCTGTTTTCTTTTTGGTGTGAGGACTAAGTGCCTCTGTTGTAAGTATTTATCGCTTTATTTACGTTTGGATCTGTTTATTGATTTGTCGTTTTGTGTACCCTGGTTGATGCCTGGACAGGGACTTAATACACAAAATGGTCTGGAAATTTGGGAAAATTTCCGGGCGTGACAAGTTGGTATCAGAGCCATCTCGACTGTAGGTCAAGCCAAATGGTCAAACCCCTAAGGACAAGTTTTGCGAAAACCTTATCTGCGAAAATGTCTCTTCTCTCCCTCAGGAGTCTTTGCAAAACAGTTTATCAAATTTCTCTCCTTTCCTCTCCAACTCTCTAGCTGTTAAGCCTGGAGCACAAACTAAAAGCTTCGCAAAAGACAAGCCAAGAGTCGAGCTTCAAGCCAGAAGGGCAAGTTGAGCGGTCCCAGGTCGACGTCTCTCGAGGTTCGAGCGAAGTTTTCTTGGAGCTTACCTAAACCCAATCCTTCCCAGAAGAGTAGTATCGGTAGTCGTTAGATCGTGTGTTGTTTGCTGTGTGCAGGTGTATGGTTTACATCATTGGTGGGGATGTGACCATACTAGGTTGTTTGCCTAATCAACTTGAACAGTAAAAGTGTACTCACATCAGATCAGTAGCTGAGTGGGTTAAGGTCTTGCCTTTAGTTCAACCATTCTCACTTCCCTCCTCTACCTGCAACAGATGGTCAACGTCAGAGACAATGGCAGTGGATCAGGATCGCAAGAGTTTCATGGAGTAATCCCAAGCAACCCCATGGACATTTCGCCTCCACCATTCGGGGACCCAACCCTAGCACAAGTGGTGGCTAACCAGACGCAAATACTGGCTATGATGATGCAGCAGATGCAACGACAGTATCCGCAACAACAGATGCAAGCTCCGATACAAGCCCAGAGTCTGAATCAGAGCCAAAGTCAGTATTTTCCAATACAAGCACCTACGCCTCCTACCGATATACTGCTAAGATCCCACCAGACGAATGCACCTCCATCACTCTCATACCGGAGAGAAGCTAATGTTATCTGTGAGGATTGTGAGGAACAAGGTCATCATGCGACAAATTGTCCCTGGAACGTGTATACCAGGACACCAATTGACGATAAAGCACAATGCCCAAGAGAAGAGAAACGTCCAAGTCAACTTGCCTACAGGAACTATGGTGCGCCACCATCAAACTCTAAGAAGAGGAAGACATTAGTATGGAAGATGGACGATGGTAGGAACCTGACCATCACTGGTTCAGAATTTACTCCAGAAGATGCGGCAAAGATACCTAGGCGTCTAAGAGGAAATACCTTTCATGGTGCCCGTCAGCTAACTCAACACCTTAGGCTGTATGGTCCGCCTAAGCCCGGTACGGATGGATTCGAAGAAGTGTCCTCTGATGATGACGATGAAGATGATGGTGAGATCCTTAAAGGTGAAAAAGAAATGGAGTTCAAAGCATGTACCAGATGCGGAGAAATTGGACATATTACTAACGCGTGTTCCTACACTTGCCCCTGTGGTGAAGACACCCACTCGCCAGATGAATGCCCTACAAGGAAGATCACATGTTTCTTGTGTGAGGGAACAGATCATGTGCCTAAGAACTGCCAACTGGATGTGGTCCCAGCTAAGATCAAGGAAGATCAAAGGACGCCCCTCCAACCTGTTCGTCAATCTATGGCAGTCGCGAGCAACATCACCGCTCCTGATCTCCAATCAGCTCCAATTCCGGTTGACACTATTAGCAGTAGCAGGAGTGCTACCAACAAGGTTCACGAGTCTCCACTCACCCCTGTCTCAGTTGTGAGTGTGCAGCCCCAAGAGGATAAGCAGTGTGATCAACCCAGAGTAAACTGTTACAACTGCCTTCAGCTAGGACATTACCTTAATAAGTGTCCATTCCCGAGACCAAAGAAATTAGTCCATCGTTGTTTCAACTGTGGAGATACAAGCCATTTATCCGATGGTTGTTCAATGCCAAAACGTCAATACCTTCAAGGTACCGGTCCTGTCTGCGATACCCTAACTTCCCCAATTGCCTCGGCCTCGGCACAGCAGGGTCAAATCCAGCGAAGGAGTGATAAAAAGAAAAGTGAAACCAACCGTCACCTGAATGTGCAACCCCCACCACGGCGAATCATTGTTAAGGCTACCAAAAGGAAGTCTCCAGTTTCATCGGCAATCGTCCCAAAGCTACAGAGCCAGTCACAGCAAGGCAAGCAATGCCAGGACAACGACAACCTGCTCAAACCGCAAGAAGATGGAACAATCCGTACACAGTAACCTCAGCAAGAGTCCCCAGTACCAGTTCGCGTGGCTGATAACAAACCAAGCAATGCACCCCGTGTTGCTCTGATCCCGATGGCCAGCAACCAATTGCAGATTGGCGACATCTCACGCAAGGAGGTCCTACTAACCGCAGCTACCAAGAAGGTTGCCACCTTTCCAAGGAATGTCTGCAAGAAAAGCAGTGTTACCGTTGAAACACCAGATAGTAAGCGAGGACAGATCAAGACAAACCAGCCTGAATCACAGAAGTAAAGTCCGCACTAGTCAAGGCTTGCAACGGTTTACAAGTGTTTGTTCTTCAAGTGTTTTTCCATGTACGTAGAAACTTCATCGCAGTTATGTAATAAAAGAAGGATTATCGAATAAAGTATATGTCAGGCAGTTTTTCCCTTTTCGTATGGCTCATCTCGTTTATCCAAAAGGTGGATTCACTTGTCTACCTGTCAATGTCATAAGGTACCCAGAAGTCTTGAGGCAGTCAGGTAATAAGAAGGGAATATTGAGTAATTCAATCCGCGTTTGGATTGTCAAGATGAATTATGACAGGTGAAGATGTGCATCTAACAACGTCACTAAGAAACCTAGAGTTTCTTCTACCAGCTCATTACAATTTGGTCAGACCCTCAAGACGTAATCGCTAGCCGGGAAAAGAAAATAATCAATCCAGGAAATGACAAGACGGTCAAGTTGGTCAGACCGTAGTCACTCGACATGATGAGGCCTTTTCGAAGGACAGTATAAGTGACACCTCAAAAAAATGAGAAGAATGATGAAATATTTGGTAGTGACAAGTTGACAAGTTGGCGTCAGAGAAAAATATCCATCCTCTCAATCTTAGAGGTCCCCAAGAGAACAGTAGATGCAACTGCACCCTAGTGGTGAATAAGGATCAAGAATGGTTACCTTCAGTTCAAGACAACCGTTGCAGTTTTCGAAAACTGTCCCAATGTTTCTAGGAAGACGACAAGGAATTGTTTCGCTACCTCTGCTCAAAGAAAGAGAATGCAGATGTCGAGCCAAAAGAAAAAGAAATACATCACCAACAAAATAGGTGGCAGAGAAACTCGCTGGATAGATCGCCTCTACTCAAGGATTGAAAGTGAACTTGCGCGATCCGAAAAACAGAAACCCTTGGTAACATCAACGTCAGCTTCAAAGTTTGAGGAACAACCCCATCGGTTTCAAGTCAACGAAGTCGATTCTCAGCTCATCAAAAATTGTAAACGTCAACTACGCAGTCCAAAGTAAGCTTTATGAATAACTGCAACCCAGATCAGGGTCAGAGCAGACAGAACCAACCAGTGCAGTATTGGCAAAGAAACGAAACATCGAGCTGGATGCCAACAGGGACAGTCGCTCAAGATGGGTTAATCAATCAGCCAGGTCAAAGTCAGAAAGAAGCCGCGGAAGTCTGCAAGCCAGTTCAACACCACCCACACCCTGCTTTCTTTCTAGCCATCCCCGAATCTCGGGACGAGATTCCTGTAAGGGGGGTAGATTTGTCACGCCCCGATTTTCGATCGGGATTAAAAATTACCTAATAATACATTTTCCAGAAATTTAATAAAAATCAAAAGCAATTTAAACAAGTGAAATAGCAAGGAAATTAAAATTTTCCTTTAAAAATCATGGCCGGAAATATTTTTGTAATATTCTCTATGCCTTAAAGTACTCTCCAAAATTTTTCGTGAATTTTTGGAGCTAAAGAAATAATTTTAAAGTCACAAAGTTCATTTAACTGATTAAATAAAAAAAAAACAAATTAAAAATGTCCCTTTTTGTTTTGGGCCGTTTCCGGCCCAAAACTTCTCTCTCTCCCGCGGCCCACGCGGCCTCTTCCCTCTTCGGCCCAGCGACCCGAGCCGCCGCGGCCTCTTCCCTCCTCGGCCCAAGGCGGCCCAAGGCCGCCCCCCGCCGCCTCCGCGTCCCTCCCCTCTCCGGGCCGGCCCGAGGCCGTGGCCCAAGGCCGCCCGAGAGCCGCCGCTGCCTCCCTCCGCCCCGGGCCACCGACAGGTGGGGCCCGCGCTCGCCGTCTATTTACGTTTGGATCTGTTTATTGATTTGTCGTTTTGTGTACCCTGGTTGATGCCTGGACAGGGACTTAATACACAAAATGGTCTGGAAATTTGGGAAAATTTCCGGGCGTGACAGCGGTTAACTCGTTTTAGGGTTTATTGCCAATGATGGTTGAATCAGTTTGCTTCTTTAGATTGTCTAAGGCATTTACCATCCCCAAAAGCAATCGACGGCTTGATTTTCTTTGCGTTAAGTCTCGATTCACACTTTGAGTTGCTGTCGACCTTAGTCCTGTTTCGAGATCTAACACGAAGCCTGCTTTTGATTGTAATTAAGGATAGCGCCAGGGTTTCAGCCGGTCTTATCTAATGCATGTGATTATTTATGTTCTTGCATGTGTTCGCCACTTATATGTGTGGATCGACGAATATAAACATATCGGTCGCAGAGTGTTCTTAAAGACCTCTTTGTGGTCGGTGTATTTATATTAGCCGATTGGTGTGTATAAGTTTACACTGGAGTAATAGCTAGTGTAGTTATCCTCGTGAAACCCTCATTGGCCGATTCCATTAATTTATCATACGCATGTTAACATGGGCCGATGAGATTAGATCTTTTCAATTTTCTTATTATATTGAGTAAGCCGATACAGCTTTTCCCTATCGGCTGGGCTATAACAATGTGACATCGGCCTGTCGGCCGATCGACCATTGTTTTCTGACATGGTTTACTCGTTTCTTGTTGATTGCAGATCAAATCAATTGGCACGCTCTGCGCACGACTAGGCAAGCCGATTTGGACCTGTACTGGAGTTAAGCAGATCTCCCAGGCCGCCGTGGAAACGTAGAGCCCGTCTTTTGTTGCGAGGCGGGTCTAAATTCTGCGCCAACATTAGTATAATAAGGCTTGGTAGTAAAGGCAAACTCGAAGCTTGCCCCCCGAGGGGATATGATGACTAGGCTGATACCGTATCCATGTCTGCAAACAGACCCATCAAAATACAATGTCCATGGCACAATATCCGAATATGCAATTGAATCATCTCTATGCTGAACAATAAAATCGGCCAGGGCTTGTCCGTTGATCACTTTGGCCGATTCATACCGTAAGTCGAACTCTGTTAAGGCAAAAATCCACTTCCCAATTCTTCCTTTCAACACGGGGGCCGATAACATGTATTTCATCACATCGGCCTTACTTACCACAATGCACTCATTGAAAAGTAAATAATGTCTCAATTTAGTACATGAAAAATATAAGCACAAACATAGTTTCTCCACTAGCGTGTACCTTGTTTCGGCATCTAGCAACCTCCTGCTGAGATAGAAAATAACCCGCTCTTTGCCGTCAATATCCTGCACCAGAACTGAGCCGATAGACTTCTCATCGGCCGATAGGTACAGCTTGAACGGAACTCCCTTCTGTGGAGGAATTAGAACCGGTGGGGAGCTCAAATATTCTTTGATGTCGTCCAGCGCCTTTTGCTACTTGTCACCCCATGTAAACTCTTGATCGTCTTTTATCTTCTATAACGGAGTGAACGACTCTATTCTTCCTGAGAGGTTAGATATAAAGCGCCGGACAAAGTTGATCTTGTCGAGCAGAGATTGTAACTTGGTCTTGTTCGTCGGAGGCTTAATCTTCTTTATAGCGTCGATATTCTTCTGTGTAATCTCAATTCCTCTTTCGTGGACCAAGAAACCCAAAAACTGACCAGCCGATACGCCAAAGGCACACTTGTTAGGGTTCATTTTGAGACCATACTTCCTTGCTCTTTCAAGTACCTTGCGTAAATCGGCCAATTGCATATCATACTCTCTTGACTTCACGACGACATCGTCGATGTAAACTTCAATCAAAGAGCCGATAAGATCATGAAAAATATAATTCATGGCCCTCTGATAAGTAGCTCCAGCGTTTTTCAAGCCGAAGGTCATAACAACCCACTCGTACAGGCCGATTGCCCCCGGACACTGAAAGGCTGTCTTGTGGATGTCTTCCTCAGCCATGAAAATCTAGTTGTAGCCTGCGTTCCCATCCATGAAGCTGATAATCTTGTGCCCAGATGCAGCATCAACTAGCAAATCGGCCAACGGCATAGGGTACTCATCCTTTGGTGTTGCTTTGTTTTGATCTCTGAAATCGATACACACCTTGAGCTTGCCGTTTTTCTTCATCACTGGAACTATGTTGGAGACCTACTCCGCGTATCGGCAGGGTCTGATAAAGTTGGCATCGTAAAGTCTTGTGATTTCAGCCTTGATAGCTTCGTGCATATCGGCCTTAAATCTCCTAGGAGCTTGTTTAAATGGCCGATAGCCTGGTTTGATAGGTAACCGATGTTCTACGATCGATCGGCTTAATCCTGGCATCTCATGGTATTCCCATGCAAAACAATCCATGAATTCTTTCAAAAGATTTATCAAATTATTCTTATATTCCCTTGGCAGGTTAGCACTTACATACGTCAGCCTAGGCCTATCACCTATTCCTATATCAATCTCTTCGAGCTCATCGGCCGACGTAAAGCCTTGTCCTAATTTCCCGTCTAACTCATCCACCGCGTCGTCTGTGCAGGGACTAGCTTGCTCATCTTGGACAGTGGATGGCACATCTTTGTTAAAGCAACTGCTTGTCTTGATCTTCAATCGTCTCGATATCACAATCAGTTACTTTGAGGAAATCGGCATCCCAAAATCGCCCGGATAAGCAGTCGATTCCCTCCATCTCCCAAACTGTGAGATCGGCATTGGCCACGTGTACTGACCGATTGGCCTGCACGATCTCGACCTGGTCCCCTTGCCATTGTATAAGGCATTGGTGCATTGTTGAAGGGACGCAACTGATGAGGACACAACTAGCTCGGATATAACCATGACTACCTTGTGTATTAATCAGCCAAAGGTTAACCAGTTCTACATAAGATTTACTTGTTATATTTTTGAACATACGTTGCTACACAATGAGTTTTGTTTGTTTTCGTTTGCAGAGGTACTTGCTTGGATGAAGGAAAAGAAGCCGAGCATAACGAATGCATGGAATATCAAAGAAGTTGATTGGGGACCAAACCAAGACCTTCTCCAAGTCGACTTCGAGTGCAATTCGGAGTCCAGGACCAGTCTGCACTAAAATGGGCGCCCAGGTCGCATACATGCTCGGATTGGGGCATTCTTTATATGGATGGAAAGCTAAGAAGATAACCTTTCCAATGGTTCTGGTCCCATGTCCAAATTCATTACGAGTCATCAGGAATTGGCCGAACAAATTGACGTTCAGAGTCTGTCCCGGCGCTGCGACGCCGTATTTGGGCCTTTGGCCCGTTTATCGTGTTGGAGCCCATTAGGGTTGCATCAAGGGGTGCTTGCACGACCCTAAACTCCATATATCAGTAGCCATCGCTATCTTTAGGTTTTCGGTTTTGCTTAGATTAATCTGTCAAGAACAGTTTCGCCGCTAGATCGGTTTGTAAGACCCCAACTTGTGAGCTTAATCATTCATCTGCAATTTTGGTTGTATTCTATCTCGTTCTTATTTGTGTTCTTCGATTGGCAAACAGGGATTAGCCTTTTTGGTGAGGTCACCCGCATTTCGACACGGGTGATAACCAGAGGAGACGTGGTGCTGCGATTGCGGGGCTCAAGAGCGTGCGCGTTCAAGAAGCCGGATCGATTTGTGTCGCGATTCCGTCCAAATCATTGTTTATCAGAACCTTTCGGAAGGTCGGGAACTCTAGTGCACATCAGCAATAGTTTGCGTGGATCCAATCCCGTCCCAACAGCAAGCTGTAGGAACCCTTTCCATCGAAGACGAAGAAGGTGGTGAGTATCGTCTTGCTGCCTACGGTGAGTTCCACGTTTAGTACCCCCTTCGCCTCAGACGCGTTGCCACCAAAGTCTTTCAGCACCATGTTGGTCTTGATGAGGTCTTCAGGTACTTTTCCAAGCTTCCTGAAGGTTGTGTATGGCATTAGGTTTACTGCCGCACCGCCATCGACCAACATCTTTGTCATCGGCCGCCCATTGATGAATCCCTTGATGTATAACGGCCGGAGGTGCCTGTAGCTGGTGTCGGCCGGCTTGTCAAACACGGCTTGATCAGGTGACAACTGTAGTTTAGTCGAGGACTGTTCATCGTCGGCTGTCGCTTCATCGACCGTGTGCACGCTGTACTCCACTGGCAATATGAAAACCATATTAACAGAAGCCGATGCTATGCCTTTACCTTTTGCGAACACAGGAGCTTGAGCTGACTTGGAGGTGCCCTCATCGGCCTTGGCCACCGCAGATTTTATTCTCCACTCCCTCCTGGTCTTGGCCGGCCGATGGGCTATTGCTGCCTGTTGCTCTTGGATCTGCTCCTTCCTCCTTAGCCTCTGAACCCGCCGTTTCTGTGTCTTGCTAAACACGTCGCTTGGGCACCACTGGGGGTTCTGGACTTGCTCATCGCCCTCGCTCTGATGATCATGGTGCATCGGCCCTAGCCTCTCGTGTACAGACTTTCTCTGCTTGCTTGGCCGATGCACTTGCTTGCTCGAGCTGCCCTGATAGGAGTCTTCTACATCATTACATGCAGGGCACTCTTGGATGGATGGCAACCTCATTCCTTCATTCCAGCAGAAACGGAAAAATTCGCACTCCCAATGAGGGTCATAGGAATTGTCTTGATCGGCGTGATCCTGTGCTTGTTCCTCCCGCCTTCACTGATATTTTCTAATCAGGCCCTCGGAGGTCTGATGAGGTCGCTTGCCGGTTCGATGGCCATCGCCGTCGGCCCTGTCTGCCCGCACCATGTTAACTGGAAACGGGTGTCCTTCTATCTTCATCGGCGGCTTGGCATCATCGATCTTAATCCTGCCTTGCTCGATGGCCGATTGGATCTGTTGCGAAAAGATTTTGCATTCATTGGTATGATGGGAATAGGTGTTGTGCCACTTGCAATATCTCCTCTTCTTAATTTCTTCAGCCGATGGGAGTATATGACCTACTGGCAGCTGGATCTGCTTTTCCTGCAAGAGTAAGTCAAATATTTTGTCGGCCTTGTTGATGTTGAAGTCGTATTTATCCTCCTTATCGCCCTTCTTGGCCCACTGGCATGTTGTCGGCTTCTTCATCCGGGCCCACTTGGCCAGGTCAACCTCGGCGTCTTCTTCATCATCTTCGTCGGAGGTGTACTGATAGACCGTATTGATCTTCTTCACGAACTTCTTTGCCTCCTGGAATCGTTGTTCGTGGGCCGATACTCGTTGGGCTAGCTGAGCTAGGCTATCGAATTCCTGAGAGGAGAACCTCTCTCGTATCGGCCCCAGTAATCCTTGAAACGCCAAATCGGCCAGCTGTGAATCGGTCAAGCTGAGGCTGTAACACCTATTCCTTATGTCCCTAAATCTTTGAATGTACTCTAGGACCGATTCATCAACCCGTTGCCTGATGGCCGTAAGATCAGATAGTTTCATCTCTTGCACGCCGTTATAAAAGTATATGTGAAACTGCTTTTCTAGATCTATCCACCCTCTGATGGAATTGCAGGGTAAAGATGAAAACCATGTAAATGCTGACCCTGACAAAGACAGAGGGAAAAACCTCACCCTCAACGCCTCTACAGCCAATGCTTCACCACATTGAGCTAAGAATCGGCTAACATGCTCGTAAGTGGAGACATTATCCTGCCCTGAAAACTTGGAGAAGTCCGGGATCTTATATCGGCTCGGCAATGGCACTCTGTCAAATTCCTCAGGGTATGGATGTCAATACACTGTGGAACTTTCCTTGGGCTTTAAGCCGAACTAATCTCGCATCACCTCGGCTATCATATCGGCCCAGTATCTAGCAGGTTGATGATGAGGCTCTTGGTGGTAGGGCTGCTGGAATCCTTCTAGCTGATATTGTCTCGGGGAGTACGGTTGGAAATGGTGATTCAAGTTTTGCGCCTCGTATTGCCCCGTTGTTTACTGCTGGTAGCCTTGTGGCGCGTTATAAGCAGCTGCTTGTGGAGGGTTGCCAGTCATGGCGTATTGAGGTTGGCCAGCCGATGGCTGGTTGACTGGAACTTGTTGCATCGGCTCAACCACTGGTTGTTTCCCCTTCGTCCATTGCGCAAATTGCTCCTCCGTTATTTGCTAGGGGCTTCCTCCCGATTGCTTGGTCAGGACCAAGGGCATGGTCGACGCTGGTTGGGCCGATGGAGGTGGAATCGGCACTGCCGGCTGTGGGGCCGTACTCAAATCAGTTCTCAAGGCCCGATAAGCAGGGAATTTGTTCTCAGGCAGGAAAATCGGTCCTTGAGGCTTGTACTGGTGAATTGAGCCGTCTAGGATTGATTTGACCGTATTGGCCAATGTGTTCACCAGGACTCCAGATTGGTTGATGAGCGCTGAATGAACCGCGGAGTCGATACGGTCCTGCAGCATCGGCATAGCGCAGCGCGTGTCCTCCTCAGTCTTGACGGCTTGATCTTGGGTTGCCGCCGACGTGCTAGCTCCAGCCATAGGGCTCGGCATTACCACCTTGGACTTCTAGATGATCGTGCCCTGCCGAGTCCTGGAATATGTTTGCAGATACATATTCTGGAATTGTTCAACTAGTTTTGCCATCTCGGCCTTTTGCTCTTCGTTGAGCTGATCGGCAGTGACAGAGACGACATTCTCCTCTGACACGTCAGTGTGCTTCAACATCTTGAAGCGGTCTTGTTGTTGTTATGAAGCTTGTGTTCTTGAGGTCCTACCGGGCGTGCGAAAAGCGTGTTGGCGTAGAATTTCGACCCGCCCAATAAGAAAACGGGTTTCACGTTTCCACGGCGGCCTAGGAGGTCTGCTTAACTCCAGTGCAAGTCCAATGGCTTGCCTAGGTGCGTGTAGGGCGTGCCAGTTGATTTAATCTGCAATCAACAAGAATAAACAAGTAAACCATGTGAGAAACGATGGCCGATCGGCCGATAGGCCGATGCTGCATCGTGGGGGCCTGACCGATAGGGCAAAGCTATATCGGCTTGCTTGAGGTAATAATATGATGTAACTGATAAAACTGATCTAATCCCATCGGCCTATGTTAATGTGTTTATAGTAAATTACTGGAATCGGCCGATGAAGGTTGCACAAAGATAAATACACTAGCTAATTATACTCTAGTGCGAACTTATACAAGCCAATCGACCAATATAAATACACCAATCACAGAGAAATCCTAAGAATACCCTATAACCGATATGCTTATATCCACCAATTCGCCTGTATAAGTGGCAAATACATGCAAGAACATAACTGATCACATGCATTAGGTTAGACCGGCTGAAACCCCGGTGCTATCCTTAATTACGATCGGACAACAGGCTTTGGGTTAAACCTCAAAACACGACTAAGGTCGATAGCAACTCAGAGTGTAGATCAAGAATTAACACAAAGAAAATCAAGTCGTCGATCGCTTTTGGGGATGGTAAATGCCTTAGATAATCTAGACGAACAAGCTAATTCGATCATCGTCGGCAATAAACCCTAAAACGAGTTAACCGCTGGCAAGATAGAATTAGAAAGCCACACCAGGATTAGCTAACACACGATAAACGATGATCACATCGCCAGGGCTTAACGTGCCTAAAGCGACACGCTAGCCCCGACGATGTAGATCGTCGGGTACGAGTTCTTACCTCTGCTCTGAGGAAGCAAGAACTCGCTGGGAGTTAACCTCTTGCGAGGGTTAGCGATGCGCCGAAAATAGATTGTGTTTGATTGATTGTGTGATTGATTCAGAGAGTTTCTATGTACAAACTACCGAGATATTTATACCCGAGATTACAACACGGTCCGTGTAGGACACGATCTTATCTCTAATTAACAAACAAGTCTTTGCGGCAGACTCTTGCCAAAAATTAGATCTAAACCTACTTGATTTACAAGATACAATTGCCTAAAATCGAGCCTTATCTCTATTTGGCAACCACCTTGAAGTTTATCTTGAGCCCAGACCTAGCCCACGCTGACTCTGTCAATTTCCAGCCTCTATCGGCTGATGACCATATTGCATCCGTATCGGCCGATACGCTCTCCCTGGTAGCGCCTCTCCCAGTCCGATACGCCTACCGAGTCCGATACAAGACCTGGTCTGACTCCAATCCAGCCCTTCTCTCTGCATCGGTTTCCTCTCCCTTCTCCGGCCCGATTACGAAAATCTGCTGTTAACAGAGCCACCATGGTAATCATATTTAATTAAAATATGCTAATGGTGGGTTGTGAGCACATGGTTTTGATGGTCGTGCTCATGACAATTAAGGACTGGTTCGCGGGAAACCCTGGAAGAATTATCGTACTTTCCACAAGCCAGCGTGGGTAATGGCTGGATTTGTAGTATGGCTTTTTCCTAGCCGACGTACCCAGGCGAGGGTGGGCGTGATGGAGTTGGGTCGGCGGGGGTTTACCCGTTGTTCGGCTGCCGGATTCACCTAGGCACGAGAGGGGGCTGCCTACCTTGGTGTAAAGGTGGGGGCGAAACCTGAGGTGTGGTGCGCTTGGTTAGGAAGGGTTGTGCGAAGGGTCCTGTCACAGCCCCTTTCCGGTGTACGGTGGTGGTATGTTGGCTCACGGTAACGTGTTGTGGGACTGTGTCTTGTGGGTACAGTTGTACACCTCTGACCAGAGTAAAACTATTCGAATAGCCGTGCCCGCGGTTATGGGCGATCAACCAGATTCACCGTGATTAGTTGTACTTTCTAATAACCTGACTTAATGGAACTGGTGTAGTTTAGATGATGGTTTGGGCCTGTCGCAACGTGGTGTAGCGTTGGACAGTGATGGTTCAATTTTGATTAATTAACTCAACTATTTTTACTGCTTTCAACTATTGTTTTTAAATGCGTATTTTATGCAAATTAACCCTTTTAGCCTTCTTTGTTATTACTTGCATCATTATTTTCCTTTGAGATTTTGAAGACTATTAATTAGTCTCTAAAGTATGTTTTGATTCTCATTATCTCTGTCTAGTAATTATGACGTGTAGTTTGTCCGAGTCATCTAAGTGTTACATGTAGTACTTTTCCGTCTTATCCCATGAGTCATCTAAGAGTTACATGTAGAGTACAGAGTGCTTTTCCCTCCTATCCCACTAGTTTCCTTAATTTTGAGAGATCTAAGTAGTTGACGGAGTACTTTTCCCTCTTATCCCACTAGTTTCCTAGCGTCTCCATGCCATCAACCTCTCCATGCAATTGTTGTACACATTGTCTTCGAGCTCACCAAGGGGCTCGTCGCCTACAACCAGAAGTACGTCGACGAGGCCGTCAAGAAGGAGGTCAAGGACATCTTCGCCCGCTATGACCGCACCCTCCTCGTCGCCGACCCCAGGTGCTGCGATGTTCGGTGGCCGTGGCGCCCGCGCTAGGTTTCAGAAGTCATACCATTGAGCGATTGCTTAACGGGATCCCAACTTTGCATGGTCGTTCTGGATCCGCGGCGGTGGAGGTAAGACGTCGTAGATCTACACCATCCGCCAAGCCATCGCCAAGGCCCTCGTCGCCTACTACCAGAAGTAATGGTTCATTTCCTGGTCGTTCTGGTTGTTCGTGGCTTCATTTCCTGTCTATGGAGCTGCTTATCTATATCTAGTTGCTGCTTTACCTACCTTAATGTTTTAGACTGGCATTGTGGTATCAAACGTGAGGAGATTTTGAAGACTATTAATTAGTCTCTGAAGTATGTTTTGATTCTTATTATCTCTGTCTAGTATTTATGATGTGCAGTTTGTCCGAGTCATCTAAGAGTTACATGTAGTACTTTTCCCTCTTATCCCATGAGTCATCTAAGAGTTACATGTAGAGTACGGAGTACTTTTCCCTCCTATCCCACTAGTTTCCTTAATTTTGATCTGGGGGTAGCAGTCAAGTGCCAAACACGATGGGATAGTATGCAAAAGGGATTTAGACAGGTTCGGGCCCTCTCAAAGAGATGTAATACCCTACTCCTGTTTCGGGGATTCGATCCGCCGAGTGGTTTATTGATGTCTTGATCTCTTTCAATATGTGTTCTCGTGAGTTTTCTATCTGTAGTCATTTATTATCTTTTCGTCTATCCCTCAAGGGACGCCCTACCCTCCTTATATAGTCTTGGAGGGTAGGTTCACAAGTCGGAGACCCAATCATACTCTATGTCGGACTCCTCTATCTTACCAACTTTGAACTATGAGCCGTTACCTTATCTCAATGGTAACGTAACACCCAAGTCATAAGCCGGTTTACATAATCATGAGTCATAACCTATTCCTTATGGTAAATTGGATAAGCCAGCCGTGTGGGTATCCGGTACCCATAATCTCCACAGTAGCCCCTGAGACCTTCACAGTCCACGAGATAACTTTGCCTCGAACCAGAATAACACACAGCCGAATGACTTCCTAGCCGAGTGCTTCTATCGTCGAGTGCTTCTATCGTCGAGTGCTTCCACCATCTCTGCCTGAGTCTCCCGAGTGCTTTATCATCCAATAGAAAGGCTGTGAAGGGCTGAAAACTTCTCAAAAAATTTCTTAAGAATAAATATTTAGGTGCATCGACTGATGCACCTAATTAGGTGTCACGCCCCAAACTAGCCCCGAACGGAGGCCAGGGGAATGGTTTATCACTAGATCAACCTTGGGGCATAGTTTATCTGCCCTTATATCCCTTCCAGGGGAATGTATTACCGTAGGTACTTGTAAATTTTGGGTTTTCCAACCATTTCTTTTCACAAAAGCTTGCGATATGAACGAATGCGAAGCTCCTGAGTCGAATAGAACGAGTGCGGGTATGGAGTTGACAGAGAACATACCCATCACCACGTCGAGGGCCTCTTGGGCAGTTTCAGCTTGAATGTGGTTCACCCGGCCTCGTCCAAAGTTGTTGGAGGCGCGAGAACCTTGTCCACTTGTCTAAGTGACTGGACGGGACGGGACAAGTGCTGGGGTTTTGGGGAAACAAGCATTGGAGCGTCCGGAGTTAGAGTTTCCCTGGTTTCGAGGACACTGCCTGGCGTAATGTCCCATTTGTTTGCAAGTGAAGCACTGCACATTTGCCATTCCTGAGGGCGAATTGAAGGAGGTGACACTGTTTCCTGCGGTATTGCCACTAGGGGCATGCTGCTGGGGCGACGGAGTTGGGCGAGGCACCGGCGGACGGGGAGTAACGCCAGGTTGGTGACTGACTTGATGAGCAGGTTGATGGTACTGCATGGGGTGTCCAACTCGAGGACGTGGTGCTCCACGGAATGGGTGCGCTTGGTGAGTAGACTTGCGCTTCTTGTATTCCTCAGTTGCCTCTTTTCTGGAATCCTCCAGAAGCAAAGCCTTGTTGACCATGTGCTGAAAGGTCAGGAAGTCATGGGTAAGCAACTGGATTCTCAAACCTACTGTAATTCCCTTCAAGAACTTCCTAATCTTCTTCTTATCAGAGTCCACTTCCTCGGGAGCATATCGAGCCAATTTGTTGAAGCGACTTAGGTACTCATTGACACTTCCTGTACCCTGTTTCAAGTGATTGAATTCTTCCTTCTTCATGTCAATGGTGCTTTCAGGCACATGAGCTGCACGGAAAGCATCGGCAAACTCTGCCCACTCAATGTTGACTGCGTCTGGATGAGCATTATAGTAATTCTCCCACTAGTCGGCTGCAGAGCCTCTCAATTGATGTGCAGCAAATAGGGTCTTCTCTACCAGAGTGCATTGCACCAGGTTGAGCTTTCTCTCAACATCCTTTAGCCAATCGTCAGCCTCTATGGGCTCAACGGTATGAGAGAATTCCGGTGGACGGGATCTTAGGAAATCTGTCAGCTTGGATCTGTGGTTGCTATTATTGAAGGGCACTGGGTGTGGACCCTGCGGCTGCAAATTTTGCTGGATGCCTGCAATGTCTTGGGCTAAGCCCTACAAGATCTGAGTATGAACCGCCATCATATGCTAATAATCTGCCTGAAGCTGGGGAGGCGGGGGTAAGTTTTGAGCACGATTTGCATGGTCTGCTGTAGGATCGGCCCGGGCTGGAGCATCAACCGGTTCATTTTCTGACTTACGTTCCGATTCTGGTTCTTTCCTGTGAGTTTCGTAGCCCAAACGAGCTGGAGCACGAGCCACACGACGAGGACGGCCAGCCATCTAATCTCCCAGAAAGGGGCGGGGTAAGAAGACAGAACAGAACTTAAAAAGGGAAGGAGTAAAATAAACGAGCACAGAAAACACACACTAGTCATAAAGCTTTTCTCAACTCGGAAAGCACCTAATACAACGGGTGTGGACAAGTCACAGAGCTGCGCCGAGCTTGACTGTACGCACACCACTTCAGAGATCCAAACTACCAGAAAACACCCACAACAACACACTCACACACTACCTCGCCACGACTTCAAAAGAGTTGGCGGCGGTACAAAAGGTCTAGCACTCGAACTCCACTTGCAGCAGACGAACTCTACTGCTCTCCTGGCTGGCTGGCTCCGGTGGTCGGCTCGTCTGAAGAGGACACGTCGATCGGCGCACGCGAAGGGACCGGCGGAACCTATCAAGGGCCGGCAGCAGGGCGGTCTGCTGGCGGGGTAGGAGCGGGTAGTCGAAACGGAACACGGTGGAGGAGCCCACAACGCGCTTCCACACGGTGCAGTTTAGTCGGAGCCCACGGCGGCTGATGACTGGGGAGTGGCCTAGGGTGTAGGAAGGGCTGGCACGGTGTGGGTAAGGAGAGTAAACTGGAGAGTACGGCACACGCGGGCTAGGGGAGCGTGGGCCACTGGGAGTGCGAGCAGAGCCACGAGAACTGTAGAAGAACAAGTGGCTGGAGTGGCAAAGGTGGCCGGAGTCCCAGGAGGTAGTGTTCACGGAGGTGACACCCTCCTCAGCAAGGCGGGCCTCCAGCGCGGCGTAGCGGCGAGCCAAGGAGTGGTAAGCCTCAAATAGAAGGTCGTGCTGAGTGGCCTGGGCGCCAGAAAGCTCCACCATGCGAGTCAGCGCAGGGTGCGACTCGCGGTAGGGGCAAGGGTAGCGACTGTCTGCACAGCCAGGAGGGAGTTGCGGGATCAGTCGGAAGGCCGAACCTGCAAGGCGACGACGGTAGTCGTAGGCCAAGCGACGCAGAGCGGTCCAGGAGAGGTCCTGGTACGCGAGCTGGAGTGTGGGGGGGCCAAGTTGAAGTGGTGAGGGTGAAAGCTTGCGCTGTGTGTACCTCCGCGGGGGTATAGGTACACAGACAGCTCACAGCGGGGAGGAAAACGGTCCACGGAGTACCCAGCGTACTCGGGACAGGAGAAGCCAAGGAAGCAGGCGAGGTCTCTCAGCTGGGCGACGTGGTGACCCTCACCAACGCCGTGGGAACTGTGGGTGGCGTTGACTGCCATCTACAATTTTGAAGAGAGAGAGAAGTCAGTAACCAGTTTTGTAAACAGAGTAAGAAAAGGAGAAAAGAACCGAGCTTTTTGCAAATAGCTTTTTAGAACTTAGCATCCTTACGGTCATCCTAACATCGGGTTTCGTCCTAAGGCCAAAGTTGTGCTCTGATACCATCTTCTGTCACGCCCCAAACTAGCCCCTAACGGAGGCCAGGATGAGGCGATCCAAATTAACCTGTATACCTGTACCAGTCCCAGGAAACAGTGCTGGTACAATAGGAAGACAGAATATCACATCAACAGCGGTCTCTTTATTAAGAGTAGAATTACAACCAAGGTTGGAACTGCGGACAGAACCCGAGTTCGCAACAGCATTACAAAAAGGCGGAAGCGGAAAAGCGGAGACTGGCCCTAAGCCACAAGCAAAGCCTTGGGGAAAGGCCGAAACCCTACTACTGCTCGTAGTCTGCTTGCTCCTGGAAGAACTCCTCATCAGCAGGGTCCACTTCTTCGTCTTCGAGAACTGGGGGGGAGTTATTTATATAGAGCAAGGGTGAGTACGGGGGTACTCAGCAAGTCAAGGGGATTAAGTGTTTGATGCAAGCTTCAAAGGAGAGCCAGTTGTTTTTCACAGTCGATTTTAGTTTAAGATTTTCGGAAACAACTAAGTGAGTGCTTCTCAACGACACAGACGAGAAAGTGCGTCTCATCCGGTCGGAGCAGTGGAGTTGTATCGATTAAATCTCGTCGGCACGAGAGGCTTCCGGCCAATCGTTCACCGACACCGGCTACACCAATAGCCACAAGTCAAACACGCCGGCACGATAGGCTCTTTGCCAATCGTTCACCGACACCGGCTGCTCCAACAGCCACAGATCAAGCACATTGGCGCGAAAGGCTCCCTGCCAATCGCTCACCGACACCGGCTGCTCCAATAGCCACACTTAAGCACAGAAAGGGTATCTCACACCAACAGCAGTTCACAGAGTAGTCGACAAAAACTACGCTAAGGAATCACCTCACATTCGCCCATGGCTGTGGGCACGGCTGTTCGAATAGTTGTTAACCTCTGCAGAGGGGGTACACTTTACCCACACGACGTTACTAACCCCGAGCCACCCAGCCCGTGACTCACAACCACGTCTGGTGACCTTGAGGCTTTCACGACAAGGCATTTCAAAAGCTGACTCAGGGTCATCTTATGCCAACGGGAGGGGTCCCATGGACCAACACCAGGTTAGGTCCCAAACCATACTGTGCCAGGAAGCCCAGGGGTCTTCCCCGCCACCACCCCAGCGAATCCACTTGTCCCTTGGCATCAAGATTTCCCTGGCCTAGCTAGTTACTCAGCCAGGGGCGTCCCATATCACTCATGTGGTCGTACTTGACATATGTTCGGATGTAATTCCCAAGGGATCGGTCCTTAGGGCGAGAACGGGCAGACCGTACCTCCAGTACGTCACCCGCACCGCGTGTTTTAGAAACTCACTTTATTTTCAAGGCACTGACCCAAGTGTTGGGTTTTCCAAGCATTTTGTAAACTCAAGTTTTACCCAGTTGATCATTTTAAATTTGGAGGGGAGTCTCGATATTCATACGTGACGTGCGAATACCGAGTCCTCACCTGAGGGGTGACAAGGGTGTTGGGGTATTCAGTAGTCAAGGAGGGTAAATGCAGCAAGTGGGTAGGGCCTGTCGGTCGTATTGCAAATCGAGGCCAAGTGTGAAGTGTAACCTAAAGTAATGCATAGTTTGCGAAATTAAAATACTTAATTTCAAATTATAGGTTCAATTGGTCAAAGGTGACTTGCCTTGCTCGAGATCTTGAGCTTCTTCCTCGAAATCAGCGCACTGCGGGCCTTCTGGCTCCAAAACTACACGCGAAACAGGGCGACTCAACACAACGATAAAATAGAAGCCCTATTAATGACCACTAAGTGTGCCATTGGATAGATCTCGATTTTTGAGGAATTTTGGAAGTTGAACGGAGTCAATAGGACGAACGGTTGAGAAGATATGAATTTCCGAAGATTAAATGATTTTCTGTCTAAAGGAAAAGGAATTATTAATTCCCTTGAAAAAGAAAAAGGAAAAGGGGACTGGAATTGGACTTTTATTGTGAGGGAATCGGCCCAAGACCGGATCGGACGCGGCCGGGCTACTCGGGCCGGCGCGCGGGAGAGTGGCCCAAGGCCGAGTGGGGGAGGCCGATGGGCCGAGCGGCCGAAGGTCGAGGCCGATCGAGGGAGGAGGCCGAGTGGGCCGAGAAGGAGACAGGCCGAGTGGGCCAAGGTGGGCGCAGCCCACGCGGGCGGCCGGACCGATGGATCGAGGTCCACCGCGTGGCGCTTAGGGCAGGACCCGCCCGTCAGCGGCGCGGTCCACGCGGACTGGGCGCACAGAGGGAGGAAGGGCCGTTGGCGCTCGCGTGACGCCTATGTGGCTGCCACGGAGGCCGGCGGGAGGAGAGCGATGGGGGAGGCCGAGATCGACGGCGGCGATGGCGGCGAGGCTCGGGCGGCGCGGCGCGAGCTCGGAGAAAAGGGGAAAAAAGCCGGAGCGGGGAAGGGAAAGAGAGAGAGCGAGCCATCGGCTCGGATTTGAGGGAGTAGGGCCGACGGTGGCTGGCGACGGCGCTAGGCGACGGCAGCAACGGCAGCGCGGAGAGGGAGCGGAGGAGAGGGGCGGCGGTCTCGGCGGCGCCCGGAGGGGGGGTCTACGCGGCTAGCTAACGCCCTAAAACGCGAGAGGGAGGGAGAGACGGAGGGGAGAGGGAGAGGTTACCGCGGAGAGGCGGCTTGCCGGGGAGGGGACCGACGACGCGGGGCAGCTGCGGCACGGCTCCGGCCGAGGGAGAGGAGAAGGAGGGCGCCGGGGTCCTCCTCGGCGTCCTCTGCTGTGGCGGCGGCCGACGAGGGCGGCGGCGGCAGCGGGGGAAAAGAGGGGAGGAGTGGAGCTCGACGAGGAGGCGGTAATGGCGGCCGGGTGGAGGGATTTAAAGGGGAAGACGAGGTCGGTTCGGAGGGCGGAGGTCGGTTCACTGAGGCGGTTCGCGGAGGGGAAAAGCGGCGGTGGAGCCACGCGGGAGGGGACCGACGTGCTAGCGGCCGAGCGGCGCTGCCGGTGACGTCGGCCGGTCAAGGAAAAGGGGAAAAGGGGGAGAGGAAAGGAGGGTGGCCTCCTTGCCGCTTCGGGCAGGGGCGCGCGCGCAGGCGGCGGGGCCGGGAGGGGACGGCGCCGGCGGGACGGAACGGAGAGAGAGAGAGAACAGCGAGGGAGAACGGGCGAGGGAGAGAGAAAAGGAGAGCACCCACTCTCTCGCGCGGGCGTGCGGCACACGTGCGCGGCGCGCGCGCGGACCGGGTCGGGCGGGCGCGGCCCAGCGGGAGGAAGGAGGCCGAGCGAGCGGCTGGGCCGAGCGACGGCCCGAGGAGGGTGGGAGGAGGAAGGAGCAGGCCGAGAGGGGAAATCGGCCCGAGGAGGGAGGGAGGCAGAACAAACTTTTGCCAAGAAAGAGAGGGAAGGAGTTTTAGCGTTCGGATTTGAAATCCGATTTCGCGGTGTTCTCCGGGATTGAGACGGGAGGGGAAACACGAGACCAAGGCACATGACAAGACTCAGCCGAAGAGCAAAATTTTCGCAAATAGAGTTTTTGGAGAATAGGTTTTCCCGCTAACGCCACGACAAAACGGGCGTCACATTAGGTGTAGCCCCCGACTATTAATTAGTCTCTGAAGTATGTTTTGATTCTCATTATCTCTGTCTAGTAATTATGATGTGTAGTTTGTCCGAGTCATCTAAGAGTTACATGTAGTACTTTTCCCTCTTATCCCACGTGTCATCTAAGAGTTACATGTAGAGTACGAAGTACTTTTCCCTCCTATCCCACTAGTTTCCTTAATTTTGAGAGATCTAAGTAGTCGACAAAGTCATCTTAGAACAAACAACTCAGCCAACCCTCATGGATAGAAAATCTGAGTTAATAAACTCATAAGTCATCAATCATCTGAAAAATATGACCAAAATATTAAATAACTCCGGCCATAATATCGGTCTTAATCAAAAGAGCACACCAAGGTGGCAAAAAAGGATTGACATAATCATAAAATCAAATGCTTGTCAAAAAACCAAACAGCTCCTGCAACCTATAGAAAAGTTACCAGGACAGTTTATAAAAATCTTTTACTGTTTGTCACCTTCCAAGTTGCATCGTACCAACCTTCAACAAGTTATGTAACTACTGTATGAAAGGATTTTAAAGGCATTGGGCAATAAGACACGCGCATATTGCCAAAGCAAATATGCTTAAGTTCCTAGAGACACGTGTCAAGTGACACCTGTAATATAGGCCGTAAGCTTCTCATGGGTCTCGGCCCAATCATGAGAAAACCTAGCGGTACCCTAAAATCTCTAAAGCGCCGTTGTCTTCCTCGCCGCTTCATCTTCCAAAAATTTCCCCTTCCGCGCTCCTGTTCATAGGCTCTTCATAGAAACCTAGAACTCGTCACTACTACGGAAACAGTTTTTCGTGGCGGCCATTTTGGGTCTTCGCTGGCGGCAATTGGGGCCACCACAAAGCAAAGGCCAGTGAAGATCAAGATCTTCGCTAGCGGTTGTAGACCGCCAGCAAAGAAATATCTTCGCTAGCGGTCGCTTTATGTAGGCCGCCAGCGAAGAAATATTTTCTCTGGCGGCCAATTTATGTCAGCCGCCAGCGAAGCCAAATCTTCGCTGGCCGCTGGCTTAAGACAGCTGCCAGCGAAAATGTTCTTCTCTGGCGGCTTACACTCTTTTTGGACACGTGGCCCGCTAGGAAAAAAGCCCATAGTTTCTGGAGAAGGCACATGGCCCGCCAGTAAAAATAGGACATCGTCATATTTTTGACACGTGGCCCGCCTGCGAAGATGCAATATTTATAAAAAAATATTATATATTATTTTTTTCTTACCTTTGTTCATGTATTTTAGAGTCACACGTGGATGATATAACTAATCGAGCTATCGATAAAGTATGTTCTCTTTCGCGCAGCCGCCATTGATGATTAATATACATGCACGTGGAAATAATATATGAAGATTAATATATACATATATATATATATATACACACACACACACACAATATCTAAGCACCTATATAGATAGAATTGGACCGACACCACATATAGAAGTAGTTGAATGTCTTACAACCCAAGCGATATACATACGCGTGAAACCTATCTATATTACACTCCTGCTCCAGTTAGATAGACATTCGTTCTCCGGCAGGGCCAAAACTCCATCGTGGTCGAAAAACCTCCCAAGCTGATGTGCGCACTCACGGTGGATGAAGTAGCACATGTCCCGTTGTATGTTCTCAATGGATTTATCATCGAGCTCCCTTTTAGACTTGGGAATTTTTGGAAGCTGGATCGAGATCATGACAAATTACGAAATTGTTCACAGTAATGCAAGTTAGCGATTAACTTAACAAGAGTATTGACGGTTTGTACTTACATCGTCGTAATTCGCGCAATATCTCCCATTGACCTTAAGGTATTCGCAGGTGTAATATCCGCATAGTACGGTTCCCACCGGTTGCTTATGACACTTTCAACATCAATTATAAAGTATATTAGTTAATTAAATGAAAAAACACATGCATTTATAAAAAATAAGTAGTATTGTTTGGCATCCAAATTTACTTACCGGCCACTTATTGCGGATGAGTATGCGTTGTTTGGAGTTTTTCCGTTGTCTGCCTTGCTGGTAATACCTTTTATACGCACTGTTTGCAGAGATAATTAATTTAAATTCGTCAAAGATAACAACACGTCATGAGAATATATAAGAATAAGAAACGTCCATGCATATAACTTACAGATCGATAATTCTGAGCATTTCTTGATATGTATTGCTATCTTTATCAAGAGAATACAAGATGACGACTTCATTGTACTTTGGATAGAGAAGAAATACTATCCAATGGTCGCTGCAAAAGAAATGGTTAGTCCAGCCGTGATTATATGTATATACTCGTAGTTGATCTGAAAACTTACTCAAAGGCGTATGGCGCGTAAACACATTCCTTGTCCTGTGTAGATTCAAGTGCTATAGCTACATAAGTAGCAACATCGAGAATCTTTTCCTGATGCCTTTGTTCTATATATGCGTCCCTCTCTTGCCGTGTCATCGCCTGAACATGTGCCGGTAGCTTGTTCTCGTCTAGCAGGTAGGTGTGGTTCGGCTGGCTTATCCGGCACGGGTTTAGGAAGCCGACAGGCTTTCGCATCGCTTCGGCTTGCACATAATTCATCCTTCAAAAAATGTAAGGTCAAATTAGGTACGCACATAGGTACAATGATTTATTGACACGTTCTAGTCATGCATTTACAGACACCAGATGCCGACCAAATTGGCGTCGAGCCTCTTCCGACGGTAGAGGGCATGCATATCGGAGAAATGGACTTGGAATAGGCATGGCCCGCTATTGACGACGGATTTTGGTAATCGACTCGGAAAGGAAAGAGGAAACCGAAGCAGAGAAGAAGGATTGAGTTGGAGTCGGACCAGGCTTCGTATCGGACCCGGTAACCGTATCGGACTGGGGAGGTGTTGCTATAAAGAGCGTATCGGCCGATACGGATTTGGTTTGGTCATGGGCCGATGCGGGTTGTGAGTTGACAGTGTCAACGTGGGCTTGGTCTGGGCTCGAAGTAAGCTTCAAGGAAGTTGCCAAATAGAGATAAAGCTCGGTTTTAGGCAATTGTATCTTGTAAATTAAGTAGTATAGATCTAATCTGTGGCTTAAGTCTGCCGCAAGGACTTGTTTGTTAGTTGTAGATAAGATCGTGCCCTGCAAGGGTTCTGTTGTAACCTCGGGTATAAATATCCCGATAGTTTGTACATGTAAGCTCTCTCGAATCAATCACACAAAAACCAGTTCAATCTACTTTCGGCGCATCGCCAACCCTCGCAAGAGGTCTTCTTTGACGAGTTCTTGCTTCCTCGGAGCAGAGGTAAGAACTCGTCCCCGACGATCTGCATCGTCGGGGCTAATGTGTCGCTTTAGACACATTAAGCCTCGATGATGTGATCGTCGATTATCATGTCTTGAATAGTTTTGACAGGTATTTTAATTAAGCCTTGCCAGCGGTTTACTCGTTTTAGGGTTTATTGCTGACGATGGTTTAATTCTTATGCTTGGCTAAATTGTTCAATACATTTACCATCCCCAAAAGCGATCGAAGACTTGATTTTCTTTATGTTAATTCTCGATCTACACTTTGAGTTGCTATCGACCTTAGTCGTGTTTCGAGGTTTAACCTAAAGCCTGTTTTTGATCGTAATTAAGGATAGCGCCGGGGTTTCAGCCGGTCTTACCTAATGCATGTGATTATTTTATGTTCTTGCATGTGTTTGCCACTTATGCAGGCGGATTGGTAAATATAAATACATTGATTACAGGGTATTCTCAGGATCTCTCTGTGGTTGGTATATTTATATTGGCCGATTGGCATGTATAAGTTTACACTAGAGTATTAGCTAGTGTATTTATCTTCATGCTACCCTCATCGGCCGATTCCAGTAATTTGCTATAAACATGTTCACATGGGCCGATGAGATTAGATCTACTTTATTAGTTCTATCTTATTACTACCTCAAGTAAGCCGATATAGGTTTGCTCTATCGGCCAGGCCTTCACGATGCAACATCGGTCTATCGGCCGATCGGCCATCGGTTCTCACATGGTTTACTTGTTTAATCTTGTTGATTGCAGATCAAATCAACTGGCACGCTCTACTTACGACTAGGCAAGCCATTTGGACCTGCACTGGAGTTAAGCAGATCTCCCAGGCCGCCGTGGTAACGCGGAACCCGTTTGGTTGCTGGACGGGTCGAAATTCTGCGCCAACACCCGCTCCAGAAGATGTTCTCCTGCACGGCAACTGTGAACGATGAAAGGCCTTTTATGGTGCTTGCCCTGATGTACCATTCAAGCCACCTCCTTAGTTGCCACGGTCCTTCTATTAGTTGCCAGGCATGGATGAATGGTTGGCCATTCTGAAACTCATGCGGCACATCCGGGCAGTTGATATAATTGAGATAATCTTCCATGGTTTCCTTGAGGCCTATTAACTTTCTATCATCAAAATCGGCATCTTTGATATCTTTGTCCCTTCCTCGAAATGCCGTTATCATATATCTTTTCTTCGATTCACTTTTTCCTTTGTGCTTGTGTGTCCTTACCATCACTGGCACATCGGCACCCTTAGGTTCCTCCAGTTACGATGGCTGTGTTTGCCATGGGTCTAGTTCATCGGGCATTGTCCGCTCAGGCCCTGATTGTGCACGCTCTGATTGCTGTGCCGGAGGCACTTCCTGAACTTGTACTTCTGATTGATCCTTTTCAAGCCCTAATTGTACTTCTGTCTCCTTTTCAATTGGAGGTGACGCAACAGCAGGCTCTGATCTTGGAGATGATGCAACTACATGATCTGATTGCGGAGGTGATGAAACTGGAGGATCCCTCGGTTCTTGTTCCCTTGGTGGACGAGGCGGTGACACCGGTATCCTTGGTGGATGATCCGTTCCATCCATTGACCCTAGTTGAATATCATTCTTGTGCCACAGTACAAACTGGTCAACGACATCTCCAAGGTACACAATCCCCTCGGGTGTTGGAATGTCGATCTCGTGCATCCGGTGAGCCTCATTGACCGTCCGGACCTCTACCTTGGCATAGTCATCTGGAATGTCTTGGCAATGGAATCTGCGGCCCGGTATGAACCTCCCAGTTGCAACCTGTATTTTCTTTCCTGCCCTGCCGACCGGAATCAAGAGCTTGCAAGGAGTATCCTCCGTTACATCGTCCATCGGATAGCTCGGATCAGGCTGCGAAACGGCACCACCATGCATCATATTCTGGCTCCAATATCTATGGCATTCCTCACCAGCTGCTTCCCTAGCCTGGGATTCTATCTCCTCCTTATAGCGATCACGCTTCTTGTAGGTATGAGCATCCTCTTTGAATCCATCCTTCCAGCTAGTCTTGGAGGATACTCCCCGGACACGGCCAGAGTGCTCCGGGTTGCCCAACGCATAGGTCAGCTCGTCCCGGTCTCTATCTGGCACGAACATCCCGGCCTCTTGCTGCGTGATGATGTTCTTCATCTTGACAGCTACCTCCTGGAGCTTTGGATCCTTGAAGACTACATCTCCCTCCGGGGTGAAGGCCGGTGTTCTTGCACGCACCCAGTTCCTGGTTCGTGGGTTGTGATTTTTCATAGGAACCGGTTTCCCAGCCTTTTCCATCTCTTCATCTTGTTTTGTCCATTTCTTAACCGCTGCACGGTAACCGGTCGATCCCAAATGATGAGGATATTCATTCGTTCTTGCTAGTTCAGACATCCTCTGGCTCTTCTCCTTTTCCTCCGCTGATGTCTTCAGGGCAACGAACTCATCCCACTGGGCTGGTGTTATCTTTCCGTACTCCGTAAATGGCGTATGTCCCTTCTGAACATATTTCTTGTTAAGGTCTGTTTTCCAGTTCCGCCACAGTTTGCCCATGGTCTTGAGTGCATAGACCTTCGTTGTATCGTCGTCTGTCCCTTGTGGATACTCAAACCTGCTTTGCAGCGACATCCAACAGCTGTTCTTTGTAGTGTCAGGAACTTTCTTCCAATCCTTCCATGTGATCTCCAGGATATCCCTAACTATCGCCCCGCATTGGTTGCTATACTTGGAACATGAATCTTCGGGTGATAGGGGTTCCCCTTTCTCACTGATCCGCGTCAGCACGCTGACTTCTTTCAACAACATGTTCTTCCCTCGCTCGCCCCTTCTTTTCTTGGGTTTACTTGAAGCTGAGACGTGCACGACAGCTCCAGCTTCGGCTTCCGCTTCGGGTGCGGCTTGGGCTTTCCTTTTAGATCGGCGTGGAGCATTCTTCTATATTTGCATTTCACATGACATCGGTTATAATCGATATGTATACTTAATACGATCAGAACTAATCATATACAATATGTTACGTACCACCGGTTCGCGGGGGATGTAGTCGGAGTCGACTTCTTCATTGTCGCTCCCACCCTTTTTCTTCCTTGCAGGAGAAGGATGGGGGTCACTCGGCGAGTGATAGGATCCACTCCCTTCCTCACCGGAACTTGATGGCGATGATTCCTCCGCGACTACTTGTGTGCAAATATCCTCCTCAAGCATCGGTGGAGTGTCGGCCCCTGATTTTATAGCACAGGAAACCATATGTGTTTACAAATACCAACTCCCTGGATTGGTAGGTTGGTATACACACATTACAACTCTGGTACACATAGTCTGCATCGCATAGTCTTACAATACCAAATATTACATGGGAACTCGAGTAGGTTCTAATAGGCCGTGTCTGACCGGATACAATACCAAATAACATAGGATAGCGGAAGCGAGGCTGCGGCGGTCCATCTATACTCCATCAGGCAGCGAGTGGATGAATCGGTCCCTGAGTACATACAGAGGTTCAGAGACATACGCAACAGATGTTATAGCCTCACGCTGACCGATTCCCAGTTGGCCGACCTGGCATTTCAGGGATTGCTAGGGCCGATACGCGAGAGGTTCTCTTCGCAGGAATTTGACAGCCTCGCTCAGCTGGCACAACGTGTATCGGCCCACGAGCAGCGATTCCAGGAGGCAAAGAAGTTCGCAAAAAAGATTAACACTGTTTATCAGTACGCCTCCGACGATGAAGACGATGAAGACGCTGATGTCGACCTAGCCGAGTGGGCCCGGATGAAGAAATCAACAACTTGCCAGTGGGCCAAGAAAGGAGATAAGGAAGATAAATATGATTTCGACATCAACAAGGCCGATAAGATATTTGACCTGCTGTTGCAAGAAAAGCAGATTCAGCTGCCAGTAGGTCACGTATTGCCATCGGCCGAAGACATCAAGAAAAGGAGATATTGCAAGTGGCACAATTCCTATTCACACCATACGAATGAATGCAAGATCTTCCGGCAACAAATCCAATCGGCCATCGAGCAGGGCAGAATTAAAATCGATGATGCCAAGCGGCCGATGAAGATTGAAGGCCACCCGTTCCCAGTCAACATGGTGTGGGCGGACAGGGCCGATGGCGGTGGTCATCGGACTGGCAAGCGGCCTCATCAGACCTCTGAGGGTCTGATCAGAAAATATCAGCGGAGGCGGGAGGAACAAGCTCAAGACCAAGCCGATCAAGACAACTCCTACGACCCACACTGGGAGTGCGAGTTTTTTCGCTTCTGCTGGAATGAAGGGATGAGGTTGCCATCTATCCAGGAGTGCCCTGCATGCAGTGGTACAGAAGATTCTTATCAGGGCAGCTCAAGCAGACAAACGCATCGGCCGGCCAAGCAACGGAAATCTGTACATGAAAGGCTGGGGCCGATGCACCAAGATCAACACGATGAAGATGAGGGGCAAGTCCAGAACCCCCAATGGTGCCCAAGCGACGTATTCACCAAGACACAGAAGCGGCGGGTTCAGAGGTTGAGGAGGAAAGAGCAAATCCAAGAGCAACAAGCTGAAATGCCCCATCGGCCAACCAAGACCAGAAAAGAGTGGAGAATAAAATCCACGGTGACCAAGGCCGATGAGGGCACCTCCAATACAGCTCAGGGCTACTCAGCTTCAAAAGGTAAGAAAACGACATCGGCACCTGTTAACATGGTGTTTATATTGCCAGCAGAATACAGTGTGCAGGCGGCCGATGAAGCAATGGCTGATGAAGAACAAAGTTCAGCTAGGCTACGGTTGTCACCAGATCAAGCCACCTTCGACAAACCAGTTGACGCCAGCTACAGACACCTACGGCCGTTGTACATCAAAGGATTCATCAACGGGCGGCCGATGACGAAGATGCTGGTCGATGGTGGCGCAGCAGTCAATTTAATGCCATACACAACCTTCAGGAAGCTTGGAAAAGTACCTGAGGATCTTATCAAGACAAATATGGTATTAAAGGACTTCGGTGGCAACGCGTCCGAGGCGAAGGGGGTCCTGAACGTGGAGCTCACCGTGGGCAGCAAAACAATCCTCACCACCTTCTTCGTCTTCGATGGAAAGGGCTCCTACAGCTTGTTGTTGGGACGAGATTGGATCCATGCAAATTGCTGTGTCCCTTCAACAATGCACCAATGCCTCATGCAATGGCAAGGAGACCAAGTCGAGATCGTGCAGGCCGATCGGTCAGTACATGTCGCCAATGCCGATCTCGCAGTTTGGGAGATGGAGGGAATCGACTGCTTGTCCGGGCGAGTCTGGGACGCCGATTTCCTCAAGGTAACCGACTGCGACATCGAGGCAATTGAAGACCAAGACCAGCGGTTACTTTAGCGAAGATGCACCATCCGCCGTTGACAATGACCTCTACACAGATGACGCGGTGGATGAGTTAGACGGCAAGTTGGGACAAGGTTTTACGTCGGCCGATGAATTGGAAGAAATTGATATAGGAATAGGTGATAGGCCTAGGCCGACGTATGTAAGCGCTAATTTGCCAAAGGAATACAAGAATAATTTGATAGATCTTTTGAAAGAATTCAGAGATTGTTTTGCATGGGAGTACCTTGAGATGCCAGGATTAAGCCGATCGATTGTAGAACATCGGCTACCAATCAAACAAGGCTATTGGCCTTTTAAGCAAGCTCCTCGGAGGTTTAAGGCCGATATGCACGAAGCCATAAAAGCAGAGATCACAAGACTTTACGACGCCAACTTTATCAGGCCCTGCCGATACGCGGAGTGGGTCTCCAACATAGTTCCGGTGTTGAAAAAGAACGGCAAGCTAACGGTATGCGTCGATTTCAGAGATCTCAATAAGGCGACGCCCAAAGACGAGTACCCTATGCCATTGGCCGATTTGCTAGTCGACGCTGCTTCTGGGCATAAGATCATTAGTTTCATGGACGGAAACGCGGGTTACAACCAGATCTTTATGGCTAAAGAGGACATTCATAAGACAGCCTTCAGGTGCCCAGGGGCGATCGGCCTATATGAATGGGTCGTCATGACATTTGGTTTGAAGAATGCTGGAGCTACGTATCAGAGGGCTATGAATTACATTTTTCATGATCTTATTGGCTCTCTGATTGAAGTTTACATAGACGATGTCGTCGTAAAGTCAAGAGAACATGATATGCACTTGGCCGACTTACGCAAGGTACTAGAAAGGGCAAGGAAATATGGTTTGAAGTTGAACCCTAACAAATGTGCCTTCGGCGTATCGGCCGGTCAGTTTTTGGGTTTCTTGGTCCATGAGAGGGGGATTGAAATCACACAGAAGAACATCGATGCTATCAAGAAAATCAAGCCTCCAGAAAACAAGACCAAGTTACAGTCTCTGCTTGGCAAGATCAACTTCGTCCGGCGTTTTATATCAAATTTGTCGGGCCGTATAGAGCCATTCACTCCACTATTGAAAATAAAGGACGACGAAGAGTTCATATGGGGTGACAAGCAACAGAAAGCGCTAGACAATATCAAAGAGTATTTAACTTCTCCGCCGGTCTTAATTCCTCCACAGAAAGGAGTCCCATTCAAATTGTACTTGTCGGCCGATGAGAAATCCATCGGCTCAGTCTTGGTTCAAGATGTTAACGGCAAGGAAAGAGCCATTTTTTATCTCAGCAGGAGAATGTTAGACGCTGAGACAAGGTACACGCCGGTGGAGAAATTATGCCTTTGTTTATATTTTTCATGTACTAAATTGAGGCATTACCTGCTTTCCAACGAGTGCGTCGTAGTGAGCAAGGCCGATGTGATGAAATACATGTTATCGGCCCCTGTGTTGAAAGGACGAGTTGGGAAGTGGATCTTTGCTTTAACAGAGTTTGATCTTCGATATGAATCGGCCAAAGCGATTAAAGGACAAGCCCTGGCCGATTTCATCGTTCAACATAGAGATGACTCAGTTGCATATGCAGACATTGTACCGTGGACGTTATATTTCGATGGATCCGTCTGCAGACACGGTTGCGGTATCGGCCTAGTCATCGTATCCCCTCGGGGGGCAAGTTTTGAGTTCGCCTTCACCATCAAGCCTTACTATACCAACAATCAAGCAGAATATGAAGCGGTGCTTAAAGGCTTGCAGTTATTACAAGAAGTCGAGGCCGATGCCGTGGAAATCATTGGTGATTCACAGCTAGTAATTAGTCAACTTTCTGGGGAGTATGAGTGCAGAGACGATATTCTCAAAGTCTATAATGAGGAGTGCAAAGAGTTATTACACGGTTTCCGGATCGTAATGATGAGGCATATACCCAGGAAGCAGAATTTCGAAGCCAATGATTTAGCTCAGGGGGCATCGGGATACAGGCCGATGGCTAAAGATGTTCCAATTTAGATTGCTCTCGTGCACGCCGATGACTGGAGGTTTGATATCATTGAGTACTTGAGAAACCCTTCCCAGTCGGCGTCACGCAAAATGAAATATAAAGTTTTACACTATGTCTTATTGGACGATAACCTATATTATCGGACGGTTGATGGTGTCCTGCTCAAATGCCTAGGTCCTGAGGAAGCTAAAACTGTTATGAGTGAAGTACATGAAGGGATTTGTGGCACCCATCAATCGGCCCATAAAATGAAATGGCTGATGAAGCGCGTCGGATATTTTTGGCCAACCATGCTAGAAGATTGCTTCAAGTATTATAAAGGATGTCAGGATTGTCAGAAATTTGGAGCAATTCAGAGAGCGCCGGCATCGGTTATGCATCCAATCATAAAGCCGTGGCCGTTTCGAGGATGGGGAATAGATATGATCAGCCAGATTAACCCACCATCAAGTAAGGGACACAAGTATATATTAGTGGCTACAGATTACTTCACAAAGTGGGTTGAGGCCGTTCCTCTCAAGAAGGTTGATTCCAAAGACGCTATTCAGTTCGTCAAGGAGCATATCATATATCGGTTTGGGTTACCTCAGACAATAACTACAGATCAGGGATCAATCTTCGTGTCCGACGAGTTCGTCCAATTTGCTGACAGCATGGGCATCAGATTACTCAATTCTTCTCCTTACTACGCGCAGGCTAATGGGCAGGCAGAGGCTTCCAACAAGTCTTTGATCAAATTAATCAAGAGGAAAATTGACGAACAGCCGAGGCAATGGCATACAACGCTGGCCGATGCTCTTTGGGCGTATCGGATGGCTTGCCATGGTGCAATCCAAGTGCCTCCCTATCAGCTGGTCTACGGGCATGAAGCCGTACTGCCGTGGGAAACCGCCATCGGCTCAAGAAGGATTGCTTTGCAAGACGACTTGACAGCCGATGAGTACCATAGTCTTATGGTTGATGAATTGGATGATTTGGCACATGTTCGATTACGGGCCTTAGAGAAAATCAAGCGTGATAAAGATAGAGTAGCCCGTCATTATAATAAAAAGGTCGTTGCCAAATCGTTTGAGGAAGGAGACCTTGTATGGAAATTAATAATGCCGATCGGCTCCAGAGATAATAAATTCGGCAAATGGTCACCTAATTGGGAAGGCCCCTTTCGAATTCATCGATGTGTTCCTCACAATGCCTATCTGCTCAAGGGATTAGATGGCGAGATTTATGGACGAGCTCTCAATGGCAAATACTTGAAACAGTATTATCCCAGTATCTGGATTGACTCATGATCGGCCCTCTAGCCGATTTATGATTACAGCCGATGTAGTCAAGCATCGTCTTTAGATGGCCGGTAGATACTATCGCCCTTAGTTCAAAATTTTAGAATATGAGCCCTCATCTTCCAAAATTTGGGGGGCATATATATATACAGGAATTTTCAAGAATTTTCAAGGATTTTTCAGTTGGAATTTTCAAGGATTTTTCAGTAGGAATTCTCAAGGATTTTTCAATTTGGCGATTGACTTCGGCTCTCTGGCCGATGAGATTGTTTATAATGAGATTGTTCGTATTAAAGATATATGTGTCTGGAATTTTCAAAACAAATTCGGCTGTACGGCCGATAAGGTGTGAGAGGATTTCAGAAGCAATAAATTAGGCTGGAGTTTTCAAAACAAACTCGGCTGCATGGCCGATAAGGTGTATGGTTATACATTATAGAAATAACATATGCTACATCACCCTATGAAGTCTGCAATAGCAGCAATGGCTTTACGACGAATCTGCTCAACGTCTTCAATAGCCTGGGCATCATCGGCCATCGTCCCTGGGATCGGTTTCAGTGATTTGCTTAGGGTCGCGAGGTACTTGGCCGATGCCTTGAGCTTTGCCGTCTGGTCTTCTATGACCTTGGGTGATGTAGCTATCCCGGCTTCGACTTCCTGGATTTCTTGGCGTGTAGTGGCCAGCTTCGATTCTAGCTCTGCCTCGAGGCGACGGAGTTCTTCAAGCCTATTTTTCAGCATGATCGGCTCCACCGCTAGCTCGTCCAACCTGGTCTTATCGGCGTTCACTTGAGCTTTGCTAGTGGACAGGGCCGATTCCAGTTGTTCGCGCTCTCGTCGCTCTGCAAGTCTTTCTTTGGCCTTGTTGAGCTTGAATCGGTATTGCTCCAAGAAGATGGCCGGTGTTAGGACTTCCATCAGGTCTTCAGGCAGTTCGTCTTGAATTTCCTGTACCCTGACCCTGATGGAGGTGCAATCTTCCACCAAGTACTCCAGCGAGGACTCCAGCCGATTGGCGATATCGGTCAGCCGGTTCTTCAGATCATCAGAGATTGGTGCCCTGGCTGTGCTGGGTAGTTCCTTGTCCTCATCATCGAGAAATTGGCCGATATCAAAGGAGAACATATCGACTAGGTTCTGTAAAAATCAACATGGGTCAAGGTTAGCATTGTTAATCAGGAATCGGCAGAAAGGGAATCAGGGTAATCGTGGTTACCTGTGTTGGAGCATTGGTGGTTCTTGCATCGGCCTCCCTTTGCTGTGTTGACATAGTAGGCGAGGGGGTTGGCCGATGTGGTGAAGGTGATGGAGCCCTAGGCTGAAAAAGCAGGAAATTGGTGAATAGGGTTATATGATTAGGAAAATAATGCGAAAAAATCAACTCTTACCGAGACAGTCGGAGAGGGTGTTGGAGAAGGAGAAGGGGTCCTCAATCGTGCCTTGGCTCGTTCGCGCCGTTGCAAAGTTGTTTTCTTGGTTCTTGGCAGAGGGGCCGATTGAGTTCTCTCCTTTAACACAGACGACACCGCAGCCTGAAAAGGATAGGAAGTTAAAGTGTGACAGTGCAAGGAGATTATGCAAACACAAAGAAGAGAGTATATTGACCTTGCGAACTGCGTGCCTGGTCCTTCTTGGTTGTGGGGCATCATCTTGGTCATCGGTCGGTGGGATCTCAGCAGTTTCGGCCGATGGCTCTTGGGTGGTTTCGACCGATGGGTTTTCTTCTTCGTGTGCATCGGCCGC
Organism: Oryza officinalis; assembly: GCA_008326285.1. Taxonomy (NCBI): domain Eukaryota; kingdom Viridiplantae; phylum Streptophyta; class Magnoliopsida; order Poales; family Poaceae; genus Oryza; species Oryza officinalis. The sequence continues at coordinate 1,659,861 of BDMV01000001.1, read as the reverse complement.
TGCTGCATCGATTTCCGCCTCCATCACTTGTGAACGAAGGCATTCAGATGCAGCCGATCGTAGTCACCAAGATTGGGGAGCTCGATTTCCATTGCTTTGTTCATAACCAGGGCCGATGGGACTGTGCCTCTGCTCTCTAGGAGCTTATGAAGATGCAAGCTAATGGGAAGTTGTCCGAGCCCGCATTGTCTAGCAGCTGTCATTGGGGTGTAAAACTCATAAGACAAGCTGGTGCTCCTTCCCTGAAAGACGCCTACTGGGAGCAGGCATGGAGTGAGGCCGATCATGAATAATTCCCTTGATTCCATGTCATCATTTATTAAGCTCAGTTGCAGATCATCTGGAAGCTCGAAGTCTCGGTCCGATGTATAGACAAACATATCCATCTTGGCTGATGGAGGGCCGGTGAAGAAACGGATGAACCATGTAGCCATGTCATTGGCCGATTGATCTGCGCCGGGGTAGATGGAGGCTGCTTCCCCGTAGGACATGCATCTTCTGGTCCTGGGGTCTTCGTGATCGGCATATTTCGATGGAAAGCGAGAATCTGATAGAGGTGGCCGATCAACCATGGTGTTGGTGTATATGGTTAGCCAGAGTTGAATGAACCACCATGGTCCTCCATGAGCCACAGTCTGTTTTAGCATCAAGTCTTGTATGGAAACATGGAGTAGCCGATATACAGCTCCTAAAAGGTATCGGCCAAGAGGGATTTGCTTCTTGCTGACCAAAGCCTGAGCTAGATGTTGACAATTTGTGGTAGGACCGCAGGTTGATCCGCAGAAGACAAACCTTTCCAACCACAATGTTAGGAAAGCTACATGTTCTCGCTCTGAGACTGATCCTTGTTCCATATGTTCAGAAATGTACCCAGACCAGCCTCCAATCTTCTTGGTCTTCAGTTTGTGGCTACTATTTATTAGGAGGCTGAAGGGATTAACCTCAGAGTCAATGTCTAGTCCTGTGAGTACCTTGACATCTATGAGGGTTGGGGTCATCGGACCTTGCTTGAACATAAAGGCGTTCAAGGTACTTGACCAGAAGTAGCTGGCAGCTGACATTAGTGGCTCGTTCTTCTTGGTATCGGCCAGGGACAGAGTTATGCATTGGCCGATTCCAATCTCGTCCCAGTGGACTTGTTTGACGGCAGCAATCCTTTTGTGCCAGGTCTTGTATCCGTTTAGCTTTGATGGCCATGACTTGAAGGTGTGCTTCCACGCCGAAACAGTGGGCTTGGCTTGTCTGAAGGGGATTCTGTCAGTCTCGGCATTGATTAGCCAGGTTGGGTCGCAGTCGCCCATGGGGCCCAGGAGAAAGCGATGGGATTTATCGTCGGTGGGAATCAAGATTTGGTTTTTGAAGACCTAAATCGTGGGAACAACGATGAAAATATAAGGCCTGAGGAGGGGGCAGGAAGTAAAAACCTAACTTGGGGAAATCGGCGAAAAAGGTAATAGTGCAGACTTTGGAGGAATTTACTTACCGCAGGGACCTCGGAGGCGTAGAACGGGGCAGAGGCCATCGTTGTTGTTGGAGGGGTCGCTGTGAAGGGGGTTGATGTTGACGAGGCGCCGAGGGGTCGCCGGAATTGAAGAACACGAGGGGTTTGTCGAATCGGCGGCGAAAGGGTTCGAATCTGGATCTGTGCGGTTTTCAGGTTAGACCTAGCAAAAAGTCGATGAGTTCCCTGGAGCTAATTCCGCCACATTATATAATGAAGCGGAATTGGGGGGCATGTGTTGACGACGGATTTTGGTAATCGACTCGGAAAGGAAAGAGGAAACCGAAGCAGAGAAGAAGGATTGAGTTGGAGTCGGACCAGGCTTCGTATCGGACCCGGTAACCGTATCGGACTGGGAAGGTGTTGCTATAAAGAGCGTATCGGCCGATAGGGATTTGGTTTGGTCATGGGCCGATGCGGGTTGTGAGTTGACAGTGTCAACGTGGGCTTGGTCTGGGCTCGAAGTAAGCTTCAAGGAAGTTGCCAAATAGAGATAAAGCTCGGTTTTAGGCAATTGTATCTTGTAAATTTAGTAGTATAGATCTAATCTGTGGCTTAAGTCTGCCGCAAGGACTTGTTTGTTAGTTGTAGATAAGATCATGCCCTGCAAGGGTTCTGTTGTAACCTCGGGTATAAATATCCCGATAGTTTGTACATTGAGTTAGAAGTCAGCGGGTTAGTGAGTTAGAAGTCAGCGGGTTAGATGTTAGGGATTAGCCGTTCGATAAGTCAGTCGTTCTCGGGTTCAAATGACGGCGCGGCGGCCTATCCGTCCTCTTGCTCAACTGAGGCCCAGCCGAAGCCGGCCGCGGCGGAGCAAGCGGAGAGATGGCGGCGTGTGCGCGGAAGGGTGTGACTGAAGAGAAACAAAGCCAGGAGGAGGAGAAGAGAGGATGGAAAGGGACGGGTTGCGTATTGGCTATGGTTGCCCTTATATAGGCTTCACCGCACGAGCTCGTCTTGAATGGCCATGAAGACAGGGACGGGGTAGTTGCAGCGGCCGCGCGGGTTGGCGCGTATGCTGCATCGACTTTCGCCGTTCGGGAGACAAGGGCTGGCTCCTGTGCTGCCTGCCGTCGCCACCTACCGAAACGGAAGACGGCGACGGTAACACGGCGGGGGCCACCGTCGTTTGATAGGTGCGTCGTCCGGTGTACGTGCATGGGCTGTTGCATGCATGCTAGCTTGGGCTCGACTAGCTGGGGCAGGATGCGTATGGAATGGACGGCAAGCTCGCCGGTGAGACAGGAGCGGAAGGCGACAGCCGGTGATGTCGTAGCGGCCTCGTCGTAGCGGCGCGGCGTGCGGCGACGTCGTCGTCGAAAATAGTATGGGGGAAAATTAGACTTTTATCTTTTCAAGCCTAATAGGAATGAAAGGACTTGGGGAGGTAACATGGACTTTTTCCAGAAAAAGCCTAGCAACAAGAAGGCCATAGTAGAGGGAGCTTACGCGGACTTTTTGGAGTAAAACTAATTTTGGTTAGAGTGAAAATCTTGGGACACAAACCAGAAGATCAGAGGAGTAGAAAAATTGGTAAATTTCAATAAAAGTTTGGCACTGGCATAAAACAAAGAAACTGTCGGCATGATGCAAAAATTTAAACATAAAACAGAAATGATTTTTGATCGGTGTATTTTTATTTAGGAATTTCCCCAGGGTGTTACAAACCTACCCCCCTAAAAATAATCTCGTCCTCGAGATTGCTTACCTTTTCTAGAAGAGGTCGGGGTATCTACTCTTGAGGTATTCCTCTCGTTCCCAGGTGGCTTCGTCTTCCGAGTGATTGCTCCACAGAACTTTGTACAATTTAATGGTTTTAGAGCGGGTTCTCCTTTCAGCTTCTTCTAAGATTTTGATCGGTTTCTCCGGATATGTGAGGTCGGGGTTTACTTCTTGGGTTTCCACTAAGGTATGCTCTTCTGGTATGCGGAGGCATTTTTTTAGTTGAGAGACGTGGAACACGGGATGGACGTCGGATAAGGTTTCTGGCAGTTTTAACTCATAGGCGACTTGGCCACGTCGGCTTATTATTGGGTATGGTCCCACATAACGCGGTGCCAGCTTGCCTTTTACCTTAAAACGCCGGGTTCCTCGTAGGGGTGATACCTTGAGATACACGTAATCCCCAACCTCAAAAGTTAATTCCCGTCGCCTAGTGTCCGCATAACTCTTCTGCCTGGCTTGGGCGGCTTGAAGGCGGTCTTTTATTAATCGCACCTTTTCTTCAGCTTCTCTCACGACGTCGGGTCCGAAGACGGAGGCCTCTCCAACTTCTGACCACATCAATGGGGTACGGCATTTCCGGCCGTACAAGGCTTCGTTGGGGGACATTTTCAAGCTTGCTTGGTAGCTATTGTTATATGAAAATTCCGCATAGGGCAGACATTTTTCCCAGTCCGTTGTGAAATCCATAACACAAGCGCGCAACATATCCTCTAGAACTTGGTTGGTTCTCTCCGTCTGGCCGTCGGTTTGGGGGTGGTAGGCTGTGCTAAAGGCAAGGTGACTGCCTAGTGCTTCATGGAACCGATCCCAAAAGTGAGAGGTAAACTGCGCGCCTCGGTCTGAGATAATCCGCTTTGGGACACCATGGAGGCATACTATTTTTGCTATAAACAACTCGGCTAGTCGAGCCGCGCTGTAGGTCGTCCTAACTGGTATAAAACGGGCTACTTTCGTCAGGCGGTCTATGATTACCCAGATGGAATCACAACCTGAAGCGGTCTTGGGTAGCCCCACTATGAAATCCATACCAATTTCGTCAAACTTCCATTCCGGAATTTTTAATGGTTGCAACAACCCAGCCGGGCGCTGGTGTTCGGCCTTAACCCTTTGGCAGATGTCGCATACGGCGACGTATTCCGCAACGTCCCGTTTCATTCCGGGCCACCAATATTCTTGCTTTATATCTTGGTACATTTTTGTGCTTCCGGGGTGGATGGAGTAGGCCGAATCGTGGGCTTCCGTGAGGATAGTCTTTCGAAAATTCTTTCCGGCGGGCACGAACAACCGATGTTTATACCAAAGGATTCCTTGCTCATCCAACCTGAATTCTTTGGCCTTTCCTCCCTTCATCTGATCCCTAATCTTTTCTACCTCCTTGCTTTGATTTTGGCTGTCTTTGATTTGGGCCGGGAGTTGTGGCTGAAGCTCTAGGTTTGCCACACTCCCTTGCTTCACCATGGTTAGGTTGAGGCGGGCGAACTCAGCTTCCAAGGTGGGCGGTAGGTCTTGGGCCCTTAGCATGTTACATGCGGGTTTCCTGCTTAAGGCATCAGCTACCACATTAGCCTTGCCTGGATGGTAGTGGATGTCCAAGTCATAATCCTTAATTAACTCTAGCCATCTTCTTTGGCGTAGGTTGAGGTCAGCCTGAGTAAAGATGTACTTTAGGCTTTTGTGATCAGTGAAGATATTACAGCGGTTACCGATCAGATAGTGCCTCCAAATTTTTAGGGCATGAACTACGGATGCTAGCTCCAAATCGTGGGTTGGGTAGTTCTCTTCATGAGGTCTTAATTGGCGTGATGCATAGGCGACTACCTTGTTGTCCTGCATTAATACACCTCCCAATCCGTGACGAGAAGCANAAGTAAGCTTCAAGGAAGTTGCCAAATAGAGATAAAGCTCGGTTTTAGGCAATTGTATCTTGTAAATTAGGTAGTTTAGATCTAATCTGTGGCTAGAGTCTGCCGCAAAGACTTGTTTGTTAGTTGTAGATAAGATCGTGCCCTACAAGGGTTCTGTTGTAACCTCGGGTATAAATATCCCGATAGTTTGTACATGTAAGCTCTCTCGAATCAATCACACAAAAACCAGTTCAATCTACTTTCGGCGCATCGCCAACCCTCGCAAGAGGTCTTCTTCGACGAGTTCTTGCTTCCTCGGAGCAGAGGTAAGAACTCGTCCCCGACGATCTGCATCGTCGGGGCTAATGTGTCGTTTTAGACACATTAAGCCTCGATGATGTGATCGTCGATTATCATGTCTTGAATAGTTTTGACAGGTATTTTAATTAAGCCTTGCCAGCGGTTTACTCGTTTTAGGGTTTATTGCTGACGATGGTTTAATTCTTATGCTTGGCTAAATTGTTCAATACATTTACCATCCCCAAAAGCGATCGAAGACTTGATTTTCTTTATGTTAACTCTCGATCTACACTTTGAGTTGCTATCGACCTTAGTCGTGTTTCGAGGTTTAACCTAAAGCCTGTTTTTGATCGTAATTAAGGATAGCGCCGGGGTTTCAGCCGGTCTTACCTAATGCATGTGATTATTTTATGTTCTTGCATGTGTTTGCCACTTATGCAGGCGGATTGGTAAATATAAATACATTGATTACAGGGTATTCTCAGGATCTCTCTGTGGTTGGTATATTTATATTGGCCGATTGGCTTGTATAAGTTTACACTAGAGTATTAGCTAGTGTATTTATCTTCATGCTACCCTCATCGGCCGATTCCAGTAATTTGCTATAAACATGATCACATGGGCCGATGAGATTAGATCTACTTTATTAGTTCTATCTTATTACTACCTCAAGTAAGCCGATATAGGTTTGCCCTATCGGCCAGGCCTTCACGATGCAACATCGGCCTATCGGCCGATCGGCCATCGGTTCTCACATGGTTTACTTGTTTAATCTTGTTGATTGCAGATCAAATCAACTGGCACGCTCTACTTACGACTAGGCAAGCCATTTGGACCTGCACTGGAGTTAAGCAGATCTCCCAGGCCGCCGTGGTAACGCGGAACCCGTTTGGTTGCTGGACGGGTCGAAATTCTGCGCCAACACCCGCTCCAGAAGATGTTCTCCTGCACGGCAACTGTGAACGATGAAGGCCTTTTATGGTGCTTGCCCTGATGTACCATTCATGCCACCTCCTTAGTTGCCACGGTCCTTCTGTTAGTTGCCAGGCATGGATGAATGGTTGGCCATTTCTGAAACTCATGCGGCACATCCGGGCAGTTGATATAATTGAGATAATCTTCCATGGTTTCCTTGAGGCCTGTTAACTTTCTTCATCAAAATCGGCATCTTTGATATCTTTGTCCTTCCTCGAATGCCGTTATCATATATCTTTTCTTCGATTCACTTTTTCCTTTGTGCTTGTGTGTCCTTACCATCACTGGCACATCGGCACCCTTAGGTTCCTCCAGTTCGATGGCTGTGTTTGCGCATGGGTCTAGTTCATCGGCATTGTCCGCTCAGGCCCTGATTGTGCACGCTCTGATTGTGTGCCGGAGGCACTTCCTGAACTTGTACTTCTGATTGATCCTTTTCAAGCCCTGATTGTACTTCTGTCTCCTTTTCAATTGGAGGTGACGCAACAGCAGGCTCTGATCTTGGAGGTGATGCAACTACATGATCTGATTGCGGAGGTGATGAAACTGGAGGATCCCTCGGTTCTTGTTCCCTTGGTGGACGAGGGCGGTGACACCGTATCCTTGGTGGACGATCCGTTCCATCCGTTGACCCTAGTTGAATATCATTCTTGTGCCACAGCACAAACTGGTCAACGGACATCTCCAAGGTACACAATCCCCTCGGGTGTTGGAATGTCGATCTCGTGCATCCGGTGAGCCTCATTGACCGTCCGGACCTCTACCTTGGCATAGTCATCGGAATGTCTTGGCAATGGAATCTGCGGCCCGGTATGAACCTCCCAGTTGCAACCTGTATTTTCTTTCCTGCCCTGCCGACCGGAATCAAGAGCTTGCAAGGAGTATCCTCCGTTACATCGTCCATCGGATAAGCTCGGATCAGGCTGCGAAACGGCACCACCGTGCATCATATTCTGGCTCCAATATCTATGGCATTCCTCACGAGCTGCTGCCCTAGCCTGGGATTCTATCTCCTCCTTATAGCGATCACGCTTCTTGTAGGTATGAGCATCCTCTTTGAATCCATCCTTCCAGCTAGTCTTGGAGGATACTCCCCGGACACGGCCAGAGTGCTCCGGGTTGCCCAACGCATAGGTCAGCTCGTCCCGGTCTCTATCTGGCACGAACATCCCGGCCTCTTGCTGCGTGACGATGTTCTTCATCTTGACAGCTACCTCCTGGAGCTTTGGATCCTTGAAGACTACATCCCCTCCGGGGTGAAGGCCGGTGTTCTTGCACGCACCCAGTTCCTGGTTCGTGGGTTGTGATTTTTCATAGGAACCGGTTTCCCAGCCTTTTCCATCTCTTCATCTTGTTTTGTCCATTTCTTAACCGCTGCACGGTAACCGGTCGATCCCAAACGATGAGGATATTCATTCCTTCTTGCTAGTTCAGACATCCTCTGGCTCTTCTCCTTTTCCTCCGCCGATGTCTTCAGGGCAACGAACTCATCCCACTGGGCTGGTGTTATCTTTCCGTACTCCGTAAACGGCGTACGTCCCTTCTGAACATATTTCTTGTTAAGGTCTGTTTTCCAGTTCCGCCACAGCTTGCCCATGGTCTTGAGTGCATAGACCTTCGCTGTATCGTCGTCTGTCCCTTGTGGATACTCAAACCTGCTTTGCAGCGACGTCCAACAGCTGTTCTTTGTAGTGTCAGGAACTTTCTTCCAATCCTTCCATGTGATCTCCACGATATCCCTAACTATCGCCCCGCATTGGTTGCTATACTTGGAACATGAATCTTCGGGTGATAGGGGTTCCCCTTTCTCACTGATCCGCGTCAGCACGCTGACTTCTTTCAACAACATGTTCTTCCCTCGCTCGCCCCTTCTTTTCTTGGGTTTACTTGAAGCTGAGACGCGCACGACAGCTCCAGCTTCGGCTTCCGCTTCGGGTGCGGCTTGGGCTTTCCTTTTAGATCGGCGTGGAGCATTCTTCTATATTTGCATTTCACATGACATCGGTTATAATCGATATATATACTTAATACGATCGGAACTAATCATATACAATATGTTACGTACCACCGGTTCGCGGGGGATGTAGTCGGAGTCGACTTCTTCATTGTCGCTCCCACCCTTTTTCTTCCTTGCAGGAGAAGGATGGGGGTCACTCGGCGAGTGATACGATCCACTCCCTTCCTCACCGGAACTTGATGGCGATGATTCCTCCGCGACTACTTGTGTGCAAATATCCTCCTCAAGCATCGTGGAGTGTCGGCCCCTGATTTTATAGCACAGGAAACCATATGTGTTTACAAATACCAACTCCCTGGATTGGTAGGTTGGTATACACACATTACAACTCTGGTACACATAGTCTGCATCGCATAGTCTTACAATACCAAATATTACATGGGAACCCGAGTAGGTTCTAATAGGCCGTGTCTGACCGGATACAATACCAAATAACATAGGATAGCGGAAGCGAGGCTGCGGCGGTCCATCTATACTCCACAGGCATCAACTGGGGTTAGTCCCTATGGTTCCTCCGTACCATCCCCCTCCTCAGGGATCAGTTCGACTGGCATGTCCTCATCATCAAGAGCTAAAAGGGTAGAAATATGCAAGGGTGAGTACCAACCGTACTCAGCAAGTCACCACTATAGAAATGCAACAAATGCATATAGGGATCCAAGGCAGGTTTTGGTTTATTTGCGTAAAGCCATTTTCGCAAGTTATTTTACAAGCCTATGGCCTAGCAGTTTTAACCATGAAAAGAATTGCCGCTATGTAAAGGTTGTCATTAATTAGAAGTTCCTTCATCACAATGTAACCTTCCCATGCATGGGGCAAGGTCACCCAGGTTGTATTTATCCCAACTTCTTCTAAACAAATTAAAAACATGTGAGTCTAGTCAAGAGTAATACAAGTCCCGCGCTCATTAACCGCGAGCACGGCTATTCGAATAGTTTAATTTACTCACACTGCAGTGGATGTACGCTTTTAATCCCACACTCCGTGACTCACCCAACACATGAGACTTGTCACGGCCCGGGTTTTCAGTTACCCTCGCATGGCGGCACCCGCTCCAAGGACTATGAATCCCCATTGCACCCCCGGCGCCACATTCCTACCTCGAGCCGGTTGTGAGGGGAGTCCTGGCGCTCCCGAGATTGAAGGTTACATCATACATATATAAAGCTGACGTCATTAAACCACACACTTCCACATTTCCATACCGATATCCAGAACCTACCATGTCTGGGGTGCCACCCCACGAGAATAACCTAGTCCACCGGGTCTAACCCCACTCAAAGAAGTGTGGTCGTACTCGTTCGTTTCCTGCTTAGCTTAGTTTGGCACTGGCATAAAACAAAGAAACTGTCGGCATGATGCAAAAATTTAAACATAAAACAGAAATGATTTTTGATCGGTGTATTTTTATTTAGGAATTTCCCCAGGGTGTTACATGGAGTTTGCTTGCCCTTGGCGCCCGAGGGTTCCGCTTCGATCGGTTTTTCCGTTGATATCCTTTTAAGGTGAGTTTATATTAGATGCGGAATGGAATCGTTACATCTTTGTTAAAAGAGTTAAAAAGGAAAAATAAGGGCATCTAAATAATGTGTAATTTAGTCTTTTTAAATGTTTTTGAGTCTTTAGGAGTCCTTATATTAATTTTGGGATATTTTTTTAATCCAAAAATACTTATATTTTGGATGGATAGAGTAGATATAAATAATTGATGCAATATACAATCATGAGGAAATTCATGTAGGTGCTATTCAATATACAGAACTCACTGGAATTTTGGTGCAATTTAATATGTACATCTGATACTTCAAACAATTAGGTCAAAACGGTCAAATTATATATTAATACAAAACCCTAATCGGCAAAACGGATACACTTCCCAGATGTGCATTTTATTACATAAAAGTGTGCAGGGTATATAATTTATTCAAATAATAATCTATTTATCATGAATTAATATAATTTTTCCAGAATTTATTTAGTAAGTCTTGACCTCCTAAAAATTCAATCTAATTTTGGCTGAACTGACTTTGTTTATTTTACTGAGAATAAAATATAAAGAATTTTTGTGTGAAACAAAATAAAATGGTATCTAGAAATAGAACTTTACTGAATCAAGACTAAACACATGATTCGAACCCTGCATATATACATGATTCAATTTTCTAGATAAAACACAAAGAATAGTGGATGGAGACAAATCACACTAAATATAATTATTAAACTTTTTAAAATTTCAAAATTGAACTTTACTGAATCGAGACTAAATACATTACTCTAACCTTGCATATAGTAAATGTAGATTTGTAAGTAGTTACATAAGGCTAAAGAATGAGATATTGTACTGAACTTCTTATGAATGAATAGCAAAATCGAAAGGCATGCATGCAAGCTGAACAATATGTGCCATTCTTCCTTATTAGTTTCAACAACAAATTTGTCAATCTTTTTCAGGAATAACAACTCCAGGTATATACATGGATTACTATCAAGTTTGATCTGCTGTGTCAAACTGATTAATCATCTTCAAGAAAAAAACAGAGACAGATGTGTTGTCCAGTGTCCACTGATGGTCTGATGGCGATCACCTGAATTCAGGGATCGATGGATCAGTCGAACCTGCTAACTGAAAGTTTACAAAAGGAAAAAAGATACTACATGCATGAATGCTAATCAACAATTTGCAGATGAACAGATCTTGATATATGTTTTTTTTATCGAGTAACCGATCGATGGATATATGGACAGAATGCATGTCAAAATGTGCAGTGAAGCCTGCAGTGAGATGACACAGACTGTGAGCGAGGTAGCTAGCTAACTGCATTATTATATTTCTGATCGATTCATCGATGAATCCATCCATTCATACAATCAATCAATCCATCCATTCAACCCTAATCCATCCATTCATACAATCAATCAATAATCCATCCATTCATCGATACAAACAATCAATCATCAATCCATCCATTGATTCATCCATCCATTCATCGATCCATTCATTCATTCATCCATTCCATTCATCGGAAAAAAGAGTCGGCGGCGACAGGGGTACCTGGATGAGGCGGCGAGCAGAGGAAGAAGAGGAGGCGACGGCGGTGAGGACGCGGCCGTCGGCGGCTGTGAGGAGGCGGCGAGAAGAGGAAGAAGAGGAGGCGGCGGCGGTGAGGACGCGGCCGCCGGCGGCTATGAGGACGCGGCCATCGGCGGTGAGGAGGCAGCCGCCGGCGGCTGCGAGGAGGCGGCCAGCGGCGGTGAGGAGGTGGCCATCGGTGGCGGTGAGGACGCGGCCGGCGGCTGTGAGGAGGCGGCCATCGGCGGTGAGGAGGCGGCCGCCGGCGGCTGCGAGGAGGCGGCCAGCGGCGGTGAGGAGGTGGCCATCGGTGGTGGTGAGGACGCGGCCGGCGGCGGTGAGGAGGCGGCCATCGGCGGTGAGGACGCGGCGGTGGCAGTGAGGAGGTGGCCGGGGGCGGTGAGGAGGCGGCCGGCGACGGCAGTGAGGAGGCAGCCGAGCGGCGGTGAGGAGGAGGCGGCGGCGGTGAGGGCTACCTACCTCCTGGCGTGAAAAGGAGGCGACGGCGCTCTCCTGGTGCGAAAAGGAGGCGGCGGTGCTAGGTTTTTGCTGGCAGCGGCGGCTGAAAATTTTGGCAGCCTGGCGGCGGCTCTAGGGTTTTCACGCCTTCGGGACTTAGTGAAACTTGAGGACTCCCGCGCGCCCATATATAGCGAAACCCATTTTCGCTGGCGGCCGGCTTACCTCGCCGCTAGCTAAAACCATTTTCGCTGGCGGCCACATTAGGCGGGCCGCTAGCGAAACTATTTTCTCTAGCGGCCGGATTACCTCACCGCCAGCAAAAAACCTTTTTCGCTGGCGGCATGATTATGCGGCCCGCTAGAGAAACCCATTTTCGCTAGCGGCCTGCTTACCTGGCCGCCAGCGAAATAGGTTTTCGCTGGCAGCCGGAATAGGCGGCCCGCTACCGAAACCCATTTTCTCTGGCGGCCGGCTTACCTCGTCGCTAGAGAAAACCTTTTGCACTGGTGGCCTGGTTATGCGGCCCGCTAGCGAAACCCATTTTCGCTAGCGGCCGGCTTACCTGGCCGCCAGCGAAATAGGTTTTTGCTGGCAGCCGGAATAGGCGGCCCGCTACCGAAACCCATTTTCGTTGGCGGCCGGCTTACCTCGCCGCTAGAGAACACCTTTTTCGCTGGCGGCCGGAAGTGTCCTCGACCGCCAGGAAAAACGTTTGGCCCATTTCAATATTTTTTTCTTTGCACAACTAAATGTAAAAATATCCACAGAACTAATTACAAAAAGAGTTGGTAATCATCCGTACAAAAATTCATCATCCATCTTAGGTCACCATAATTACATATGTAGATTAACCTTTGACATTCTTCCCTACTCCCTTGTTCCTCATGTATGGCTTCGGGGAATCACCAATCATTGCTTCCGCTACCTTAATGTTGTTTGTAAAGTCCGTGAAGAGTGTCATGTTCTCGTACTAATTATATGCCTGAACATCTTGGACTTCATCAACTCCCAAAATCTTTTGTTTCCCCGAGACAACTATATCTTTCTTCAACTGAGATGGATCAGTCACATAGAAAACCTGAGCGGCCCGATCGGCAAGTACCCATGGGTCATTCTTGTGCCCTACGTTGACGAGGTCGACGATTGTCAGCCCAAAAATGTCGACAACCACGCCAGATGGGTGTTTCACCCATTGGCACCGGAACAGTGGAATCTACATGTTGGATCCATAGTCCAGTTCACAGATTTCTTCTATGAATCCATAGTATGTGCTCTTTTCATTGCTTGTAATTCCTTAAGGTGCTGATCTATGTATGGCTCCACTATCGCGAGCTGTTGCAGCACAGTGAAATGAGCTTCTTTCACTTTCTTGTAATCCTCGTCGTGGATTCATATTGAAAAATGACGGCGGGAAACACATCTCAAGCTCACACACGGTCTCTATAGCGAAAGTGCGGAGAGGACCTAACTCGTCAAGATCAATTACTCTCTGTGAGATTGCATTGAAGAAGTAACACAGCTTTGTGATGACCACCTTAACGTGTAATGGTTCGATTGCTCTGATGGCGATAGCGAGGAATACTATGAGCATTACATGGCAATCATGGGAATTGTAGCCTGAAAATGACAAATCATTCATGGATACCAGTCGCTTAATGTTTGAGGAGAAACCAGTAGGCACTCTCATCCCACGTAGGCATTTGCACATTGCCTTTTTCTCCTCATTTGTCAAGGTGTAGCAGGCCGGCGGAAGATACACTTCTCCGTTACCCTCATCTACAGGGTGAAGCTCTTTCCTTATCTGCATATTCACGAGGTCCTTACGGGACTTCAGCCCATCCTTTGTCTTGCTAGGTATGTCTAGTAAAGTACCCATGGTGCTATCGAAGACATTTTTCTCTAGGTGCATGACATCGATAGAATGACGTATCTCTAAATCTTGCCAGTACGGAAGGTACTTAAAGAAAATGGAATGCTTCTTGAATGGCCCGCTAGCGCTTGCTGGCTCTTTGGCCTCATTTCTCTTCCGCTTGTTGGTTTCCTTCTTTTTGGCCTTCCCAAAAACAACCTTGTGCTTTTTCGTTATTGTGAACACTTTATCACCCTTCCATGGTTCTGGTGGATCACCATCCTCAACAGTGTTGTCGAAATATTCTGCTTTGGAGCGGTACGGGTGATTCTTTCTTAAGTAACGTCGGTGCCGCATGTACACTAGCTTCTTCGATCCCTGAAGATACCTGTACACTATACCATCAACACAAATAACGCAGCCTGTCTTCCCCTTGAGCTGTCCTGATAGGGAAAACAGTGCGGGCAAGTCGTTGATGGTGACAAAGATAATTGCATTAAGCGTGAAGTAATTCTGCATGAATTCGTCCCAAACCCGGACCCCGTGATTCCACAGATCAGCCATATCCTCCAGCAAAGGCTCCAGAAACACATCCATGTCATTGCCAGGTTGTCGTGGTCCCTGTACAACGATGGTCAACAAAATATACTTCCTTTTCTGACACAGCCACGTAGGGAGGTTGTACATGGTTAGGAGTACTGGCCACGTGTTGTGTGAGCTGCTCAAGTCACCAAATGGATTCATTCCATCGATGCTCAATGCAAACCTTACATTTCTTGGGTCCTCTGCAAACTCATGGCACTTTCTGTCAAATTCCTTCCACTGTCGAGCATCTGCCGGATGTCGAATCATCCCATCCCTTTTCCGCTTTTCATGATGCCAGCGCATCAGTTCGGCATCCCTCGGGTTCGAGAACAAATGCTTCAATCGATCTTTCACCGGAAGGTACCACATGACCAACTGGGGGATCTTCTTCTTGTTGTTGTCTTCTACCTCGTCTTGGGTAACATCCTGATGCTCGGACTGGCTACGGCTTGTTTTGTATCGACTAGTGTTGCACGTTGGGCATCTGTCCAAATCCTCGTACTCTTTACGAAACAGTACGCAGTGGTTAACACACGCGTGTATCTTTCGCACACCCAGAGATAAAGGGCAAATAAGCTTCTTCGCTTCATAGGTGCTGGTTGGCAGGGAGTTAGGTTGCGGAAATAGTTTCTTCAATAGAACCAACAAATCGTTGAAACTACTGTCCGACCAACCGTTTCTGGCCTTCAATCTCATAAGTTCAAGTACCGTCCGCAACAATGTGAAATCCTTCATGCAACCATTTGCCTCATCGTACAAAAGAACCTTCGTTGCCTTTTGTAATGATTCGAAGTTCTCCAACCCACGAGCGGACCCAGCTACAACCTCAGGTTTAGCATGACGCAACATCTCTTCCAAATCAAAATTACCATCATCTACGCAAACATTACCATCATCGACATCATCAACTATACTGTGCTGACCATCATCGCCACCAACATCATCATCAACATTAATGGGCTCTACTTCCTCTTCTCCTTCTTCTGCTACTACCATCAAATTCTCGTCCCAGTTGAACACTTCATCCTGTACTATCGCCCGGTTGGGAACTTGTTTGCTTGGGATCTCTCCATGATGTGACCAATTTGTGTAGCCTGCAACAAATCCATGCATCACCAAGTGTTGCTCGATTATAGATGGGTCGATCCAAATTTTCTGATTCTTGCAATGTAAGCATGGACATCTAATTTCCTTTGTCTTCTTAGATGCAGCATTCTTCTTAGCAGCTTTCATGAATATGTCAACTCCTTCAATGTATGAGGACCGGTATCTCTCTCTATACATCCATGCTCTGTTCGCCATCTATGCATTATTTGCGAAAAAATATGTACAACTTTGTCACTTTATATGTTTTCGATAATATGTCACATTAAAATTATACTAATTAATATTTATAACCACTATAATCTAGACAAGATAATTAAAGCTAGCCAAAAATCTACAAACTACAAACAACTAGAAAAAAATAAAAAACTAGCTCTTTTTCTCTTCTTCTCAGCGTTCTCTGCAGTTAACTAATATATAGTTTTGCTGCAAATAAACATATCAAAACTAGATATATATATGGAACATCGATCATGCACAATATTTCTTACAAAGTTTGCCCATTTTAAGCTCCAAATAACAAATAAAAAATACTTTTCTTCCCCTGTCACATACTTTTTGCTATGCAAAATCTCAACAAACAACCAATAAAATTGAAAAAAAAACTTTACAAATGGAGTAGGAGAAAGTATATGTAACCTCTGGTGCAGTAGATCTTTCAAAAGATTGAAGATCAAAACCTTCCCCTCTATGTATTTGTTCACAAGAGAGAGAAAATCGTGCTCAAATGCCATGGTTGCTAGCTGGACTGGTGATATAGGTGATGCTATTTTCCCTGGCGGTCAACATATGTCGGTTCATTCGAACCACCATAGAAAATATTTAGGGGTGGCGGCGGCTTAAGTGGGCCGCCAGCGAAGATGTAGGCATCTTCGCTAGCGGGCCACGTCACCTTACCGCCAGCGAAAATGTGATATGTTCGCTGGTGGTGTCTTAAGATGGCCGCAGAGAAAATACTACATCTTTGCTGGCAGCCAGCTTTAGGACAGGCTGCCAGTGAAGATGTGTTTTCGCTGGCGGCCCGAGACCCCCACCCCCCTATCTTTTGAGCTGGCGGTTTCACCTCGTAGCTGCCAGAGAAAAGTTTTTCCAAACGCCATGAAAGATTGTTTTCGTAGTAGTGCGTGCACATCCAAATCCATCCATCCGAAAGCTCAAGCTCCATCAGGATTCCTCGTGCGCGACCAACTCCCGGCATTTCCCTCAAAAAATCCCCACTCCCAGCGCCAGATTCAACTTCCCCAATTCGCATCCATGGCTGAGGAAAGAGAAATCCCCTTCGACCAATGGGCTACTTCTGACATGAAGGAATCAACCCTGCGGGAGATGGTGAAGGACGGAGTGCTTCCAGCCAAGGAGATCATCGGTTGGCGCCCAGTGTTCGACGAAGAATTCCCGACCCCAAACACCGGTGAGATTGTTGTCTTCACCCACTTTTTCTACTGCGGGTTTGGTCTTCCAACTTGCGATTTCTTTCGTGGCATCTTAGAATATTATGGTCTCCAACTCTACCATCTGAACCCAAATTCCGTGCTACATATCGCCATCTTCATCCATGTTTGCGAGGCCTTCTTAGGTATCCACCCGCATTTCAATCTCTTCTGTCGCATATTCTCTCTCAAGGCACACCCAAATAAGGACAATCCCTGCGTTGTTGGTGGCGCCGGTTTTCAGCTTCGCGGAACTCTCCGCAAAGATTATTTCCCTCTTCCTCTAAAATCCTCCAATAAGGGCTGGCACGCAAATTGGTTCTACATCTCAAACCCAGCCCCCATGTCCTGCCCCAAACTAGCCCCGAACGGAGACCAGGATAAGGCGATCCAAATTAACCTGTATGCCTGTACCAGTCCCAGGAAATAGTGCTGGTACAACAGGAAGATAGAATATCACAACAACAGCGGTCTCTTTATTAAGAGTAGGATTACAACCGGGGTTGGAACTGCGGACAGAATCCGAGTTCGCAACAACATTACAAAAAGGCGGAAGCGGAAAAAGGCGGAGAGTGGCCCTAAGCCACAAGCAAAGCCTTGGGGAAAGGCCGAAACCCTACTACTACTCGTAGACGGCTTGCTCCTGGAAGAACTCTTCATCAGCAGGGCCCACTTCTTCGTCTTCGAGA
Organism: Oryza officinalis; assembly: GCA_008326285.1. Lineage (NCBI taxonomy): Eukaryota > Viridiplantae > Streptophyta > Magnoliopsida > Poales > Poaceae > Oryza > Oryza officinalis. The sequence goes on along the minus strand of BDMV01000001.1, from coordinate 1,642,307 downwards.
GCTGGGGGGGTTTAATTATATAGAGCAAGGGTGAGTACGGGAGTACTCAGTAAGTCAAGGGAAATAAGTGTTTGATACAAGCTTCAAAGGAGAGCCAGTTATTTTTCTCATTCGATTTTAATTTAAGGAGTTCTGAAACAACTAAGTGAGTGCTTCTCAACGGCACGGACGAGAGAGTGTGTCTCATCCGGCCGGAGCAGTGAAATTGTACCGTTTGATTCTTGTTGGCACGAAAGGCTGCCTGCCAATCGATCACCGACCCCGGCTGCTCCAACAGCCACAAGTCAACACATCGAAACGAGAGGCTCCCTGCCAATCGTTCACCGACACCGGTTGCTCCAACAGCCACAAGCAAGCACATCGGTACAAGAGGCTCCCTGCCAATCGTCACCGACTCCGGCTGCTCCAACAGCCTCAAACCAAGCACAGAAGGGAAAACCTCACACCAACAGCAGTTCACAAGGAGTTGTCAAAACTATGCTAAGGAATCACCTCACATCCGCCCATGACCGTGGGCACGGCTGTTCGAACAGTTATTAACCTCTGCAGAGGGGGTACACTTTACCCACACGACGTTACTAACCCCGAGCCACCCAGCCCGTGACTCTCAGCCACGTCTGGCGACCTTGAGGCTTTCACGACAAGGCATTTTGAAAGCCGACTCAGGGTCATCTTATGCCAACGGGAGGGGTCCCACGGACCAACACCAGGTTAGGTCCCAGACCATACTGTGCCAGGAAGCCCAGGGGTCCTCCCCGACACCACCCCGGCGAATCTACTTGTCCCTTGGCATCAAGATTTCCCTGGCCTAGCTAATTACTCAGCCAGGGGCGTCCCATATCACCCATATGGTCGTACTTGACATATGCTCGGATGTAATTCCCAAGGAATCGGTCCTTAGAGCGAGAACGGGCAGACCGTACCTCCAGTACGTCTCCCACACCGCGAGTTTTTGAAACTCTCTTTGTTTTCAAGGCACCGACCCAAGTGTCGGGTTTTCCAAGCATTTTGTAAACTCAAATTTTACCCAGGTGAACATTTTAAATTTGGAGGGGAGTCTCGATATTCGTACGCGGGGTGCGAATATCGAGATCTCACCTGAGTGGGTGACAAGGGTGTCAGGGTATTCAATAATCAAGGAAGGTAAATGCAGCAATTGGGTAGGGCCTGCCGGTTGTATTGCAAACCGCGGCCAAGTGCCAAGTGTAACCTAATTAATGCATAGTTTGCGGAATCAAAATACTTAATTTTAAATTATAGGTTCAACTGATCAAAGGTGACTTGCCTTGCTCGAGATCTTGAGTTTCTTCCTCAAAATCCACGCACTGCGGGTCTTCGGGCTCCGAGACTACACGCGAAACGAGATGACTCAACAAAACGATAAAAAGAAGCCCTATTAAAGACCACTAATTGTGCCATTGGATAGATCTCGATTTTTGAGGAATTTTGGAAGTGGAACGGAGTCAATCGGGTGAACGGTTGAGAAGATATGAATTTTCAAAGATTAAATGATTTTCTATCTAAAGGAAAAGAAATTATTAATTCCTTGAAAAAGAAAAAGGAAGGAGGGACTTGAATTGGACTTATCTTGGAATGGATTCGGCCCAAGGCCGATTCGGGCGCGGGGGCCGAACAGAAGGGCCAACGGCCCAAAGGAATCGGCCCATGGCCGATTGGCGCATGAGGGGAGGCCGATGGGCCGAGGCCGATGGGCACAGCGGAACGGCCCAAGGCTAAGTGGGCCAAGAAGGGAGGGAGGCCGATGGGCCGAGCGGCCTAGGAGGTCCAAAAGGCCGACGGCCGAGGCCGATCAGGGAAGGAGGCCGATGGGCTGGGGCAGGCCGCGGCCTACGCGGGCGGCCGGATTGGTGGACCGTGTCCACCGCGTGGGCGCTAGGGCGGCACCCACCGGTCAGCGGCGCGGTCCACGCGGACCGAGCGCAAGGAGGAGACGAGGCCGCCGGCGCTTGCGTGGCGCCTACGTGGCGGCCATGGAGGCCGGCGGGAGGAGGGAGCGCGCCGGCTGGCACTCGCGTGGCGCCTATGTGGTAGCCACGGAGGCTGGCGGGAGGAGGGAGCGCGCCGGCTGGCACTCGCGTGGCGCCTATGTGGCAGCCACGGAGGCCGGCCGGGCGGAAGAGGAAAAAGGGGCGACGGGACGACGGCGGCGACGGTGGAGGGGCTCGGGTGGCGTGGTGCGAGCCCGGAGAAGGGAGGGGGAGACCACCGGAGCGGAGAGGGGGAGAAAGGAAGAAGGCCACCGGCTCGGATTCGCGTGGGAAGGACCGACGGCGGCTGGCAACGGCGCGAGACGTCGGCGGCAACGGCGGCGCGTGAAGAGAGCGGAGGAGAGGGGCGGCGGCCGTGGCGGCACCCGGAGAGGGTTCCTACGGGGAGCTAGCGGCCTAAAACACTAGAGGGAGGAGGAGTCGGAGGGGAGAGGGGGAGGTTACCGCGGGAAGGCGGCTTGCCGGGGAGGATGACGACGGCGCGGGGGCGGCGGCGCGGCACGGCTTCGCGCCGAGGGAGAGGGGAAGGATGGCACCGGGGTCCTCCTCGGCGTCCTCGGGTGTGGCGGCTGTCGATGAGGGCGGCGGCGGCAGTGGGGAAAAGTGAGCTCGGGAGGGGCAGCAATGGCGACCGACGGGGAAAATTTAAGGGGAGCGGCTAGGTCGGTTTGGGGGGGCGAGGGAAAGGTGATTCGCGTGGAGAGGGGACCGACGCACGGGGTGCGGCTGAGCGGCGGCAGGCGGAGAGAGGAGGGGATTGACGGCGATCGGGGAAAAAGGAGGAGAGGGAAAGAAAAAGGGGGAAAAGGAGGGCGGCCTCCTTGCCGATTCAGGCAAGGCGCGCGGGGGGATAGAGGGGAGGGCGCGCGCGGACGCGGCTTGGCTTCTTCGCAGCATGCGCGCGCAGCGCAGTGGCGGGGCCGACGGCTGACGCCAACGCTTGGTGCGGCGCGGGGGCAACGGCGCAGGAGGGGGGGTCCCGGGTGACGGCGGCGACGGAGAAGGAGGAAGAGAGCGGCTGCTCTCTCGCGCGCGCAGCGCGTGCGACGCACGTGCGCGGCGGGGTCGGCGCGCTCGGGCCGCGCGGACCGGGCCGGGCGGGCGCGGCCCAGCGGGAGGGAGGAGGCCGAGCGAGGGGGGAGGCCAGGCCGAGGGGCTGTCACGCCCGGAAAATACCTTTCCCGAACGCTAGTGTATTAATCCCTGTCCCAGGAAAAGTAGGGGTACACCACACAAACTTGATACAAAAGACACATCTTTATTAATTATCACGATAATATTTACATTATTACAAAGGCACATCAGGCCTGACAACAAAAGAAAAACAGCAGCGGACTAGCGGGCCTACGGCTCCATCTTCACAGGTGCTCAATTGGGGTATAAGCCAGGACTCCACCTAAGACTTCTTCTTCGAGAGCTTCTCAGACTGGAGGGGGAAAGATTGAGCAAGGATGAGTACAATCACCGTACTCAGCAAGCCACACCAGAAAATGCATTTAATGCAAGGGAGTACGAGGATTCATTTATAAGTCTATTTTGCATAAAACCAACATTTCGAAACATTTAAATATTTAAAGGCATTTTTAAACCAACACGAACCTATCTCTAGTCAAAATTATCACCAAGCCGCGCACCGACGCGATCTTGCCTTATCCTAGGCCAACAGGTACTAACTCCAGTTATTTTAGTTTTAAACAGAATCAAATTCTAACTTGGGTACAGTGCTCAGCTTGCCCATAACCGAGGGCGCGGCTATTCGAATAGATTAAACTCTGATCAGAGGTGTACATCTTTACCCACCAGACATGTCTTTCTCACGTGTTGCGACGTGCCACATGCCACCACGGAATACGGACGAAAGCCATGACATAACCTACTGCCTAGTATTCTGTCACACCCTGAAGTTTTCCTAAATCGTAAAAATCGAGTTTAATAATTTATCGGAGAAATTGTTTAATTAATCTGGAGAAAAATCCAATTAATTAATGCATTAAAGAAGTGGAAATGGCAAGGTGGAATTTTTCTTGAGTTCCCCATGTCAAAATACATTAACAGGATTTTTAGTGGAATTTTCAGAGACCTGGAAATAATTTTAAACCAATTAAAATCAAATTCGGAATTTGTTTAATCCCAGGAAAATCCTTTTTCCTTTCTTTTTCTCTTTCTTTTTCTTTTTCCTCTTCTTCTTCCTTTCGGGCCGTCGGCCCAGTCCGGCCGCGCGCCGCGCGCCCTCTCCCCCTCCCGCTGTTCCTCGCGCGCACCCCTCCTCTCTTGCGGGCCGGCCGCAGGCCGAGGCCCGTTAGCGCCGTGCCCCAGCCGCGCAGCCCGTTCGGCCTCCCCGGCCCGGACCACCGACAGGTGGGCCCCACCTGTCGGGGTCGTCTCCCTCCTCCGGCCGGCGAAACCGGAGGGGAGCAACCGCCGGCGCCGCCGCTCCCGCCCACTTCCCCGCGCCCCGCGCGCTCCGCACGCGCGTGCGCTCCCGCCGCGCCCGTCCGCGCCCCACTCCGCCCGCAACCGCCGCACGAGAGGGCGGGATCTTTTTTTTCCCCCGGCCGTCTCTCTCTCTCCTCTCTCTCCCACTCCGCCGCCGATTCCGCGCCCCTCGGCCACGATCTCTTCTCCCCGCGCCCATAAAAACCACCCCCGCTATCCCCTCTCCCTTTTTCCCCATTTTCGCCGTCGCTCCCGAGCCCCCTAGCGCCGCCG
>BDMV01000001.1:1618490-1637489 GCA_008326285.1 Oryza officinalis | reverse complement strand
CTCTCTCTTTCCCCGCCGTGCTCGTCCCCTTCCCGCGCGAGCGCCGCCCTTGTTTCGTCCCGCGCGCCGTCGCACGGCGCCGGCGCCCTTGCGCCGCCGGCCGCTGCGCTGGCCGGGCCGCCGGTCTCCGCCGCGCGCCATGGCCGAGCCGCCCGAGCTCGGGGCCGTGCCGCCCCGGCCGCCTGCCGCCCGCGCGCCCTGGGCCGTTAGATCGGCCACTCGGGCCGATCTCGGCCGTCCCCCTCCGTCCCGCGTGGCCGCCCACGTGGCTGCCCCGTGGCTGCCGCGTCGGCGCCACGTGTGCGCCACGTGGTGCACCCCGCCGCCACGGTCCCGTGGACCGAGTCCACGGTGGACCGGCCGCCGCCGCCGCTGACGCCAGCCCTGGGATTAATTGCGCAATAAATCAATTAAGGATTTTTCTGTTTTAGTAAAAACACAGATAACTTCAAAAATTCATAACTAATTCATCCGAGCTCCGTTTAAGTCCATTCAAATTTCATTAAATTCATAAAAATGCAGAGAATCCATTAAAAATACTTTTGTGCTTTGTTTCAGTAGACTTATAGCGTGTATTGTTGTTTGCTTTGTTTGTCGCGTAGATTCCGAAACCTCCGACGCGCCCGTTTATTTCGAGATCGTCGCAGAGGTAGCCTCAGCTCAGGAGCAAGGCAAGTCATGCTTCACATTGATCATATTGTACCTATATTTACAAATGTCTTATTTTTCCGTAAACACTGCATTATTTCGCAATGTCATTTCATGTGGGATTATACCTATGGTGCTCAGCCAATTATATTGATTATCTTGTATCTTTGATAGCTTGGGTAATTAATTCATTGTTCGCTGATTTTAGGAGTGCTTAGCCATGCTTAGCTAACCTAGCTCACTAAAGGGGATCACCTTGAATAATTAATTAATGTAGTCCCTATGGTGACACTTTGGTTTAGGAGCCACCATGGTAATAATATTTAACTAAAATATGCTAATGGTGGGCTGTGGGTGCATGGTTTTGATGGAAGCACCCATGGCAATTAAGGACCGGTTCGCGGGAAACCCTGGAAGAAATATCGTGCGTACCACAAGCCAGCGTGGGCAACGGCTGGACTTGTAGTGTAGCTGTCTCTGGCTGACGTACCAGAAGAGGGTGGGCGTGATGGAGTTGGGTCGGCGGGGGACATACCCGTTGATCGGCTGCCGGATTCACCGTGGCACGAGAGGGGGCTGCCTACCTTGGATATAAAGGTGGGGGCGAAACCTGTGGTGTGGTACGGCTGGTTAGAGGGGGTTATGCGAAGGGTCCTGTCACAGTCTCTATTCGGGTACTTTCCAGTATCGCGACGCAGGGTTGACATGATGTTGAGGCTGTGTCTTGTGGGTACAGATGTACACCTCTGATCAGAGTAGAACTATTCGAATAGCCGTGCCCGCGGTTATGGGCGATCAACCAGATTCACCGTGATTAGTCTCACTTTCTTAATAACTTGAATTATTGGAACTGGTTTAGTTCAGGTGGATGGTTTGGGCCTGTCGCAACGTGGATATAGCGTTGGACAGTGATGGTTTAATATTGTTCAATTAATTCAACGTTTTACTACTGCTTTCAACTATTGTTTCAAATGCTTACTTTATGCAAATAAACCCTTGCCTTCCCTTGGAATATCTTGCATCATGCCTCCTTTTCCGGCATGACTTGTTGAGTACCGTGGGTAGTACTCAGCCTTGCTTAATTTTTCCCCCACATCAGAAGAGGAGTATGCGTCTGATGGAGGCTTCTCAGAGGAGTAGGTTTTGTCCGCTGTCGAGGATGCCTGTGGAATGGTGCCAGCCTGCTGCAATAGTCCCGTGCTAGTCTAGTTGGTCTTTTCGTTTTTCCGCTGCATTTCTGTAAGACTTTTATTCTGTTTGTAAGACGTGGATCTGTATGTCAACATTGTCGTCTGTGTACCCTGGCTGGTCCTGGACAGGGGTTTTAATACACATTCAGTTTCGAAAATTCTGGTAGTGAATTTCCGGGCGTGACATATTGCCCTAAGCGAAAAAGACTGACATAGACTTCCCCCGCCAGGCGCCCTGGGTCGAGCAGACAGTCTATGCCCCCGGGCGTACTGCCAGAGACGTCAACCCCACCAAGGGCTTCATTCATCCCTATCCGTGTCTTTTTGCTCATGGCCATCCTAGACGACAAGTTAAGCCTTACCCATTAGACAAGTGGTAGTACAGAATATGCCTTGCAACAGAGGCCCGAAGACCGGTCCTTATGACGGCCGAGGTGCGACTAGCAAAACCATACACCTCGAGCCCAGCCGAAAACAAGTTTGAGAATTTTGAAAGGGGAGTCCAACATGTCCAGGCTGCCAAGCCTTTAATCCAATTAATCAAGAACATAGTGTTATTCCTAAAGTCTAGAGATTATAAAACAACTAAATGTTTCTATTGAAGCAGGGCTAAGCATAGTCCTAAAATATCTAGTAAGCACCACATATAGAGTTCTTACTAGCTGGTTTTTGTTACCTAGGGTTGTCAAAGGTAAATACACAATAACCAATAATAAGGCTATAACAAGGATTGTAGGAAAGGCTAAATAAAACAGTTATAACGCGGTAAATTTTAATAAAGCGAATGCAATAATTTAAATTAAAATACTTTTCACAAACTAGGATTCAAAATGCTCAAGGAGAGCGTGACTTGCCTTGCTTAGAGAAAAAGGGAGGCTTCTGAAGCTTCCGCGACGAACTCGAGCTGCACCACGGGAACTCCGGAACGATAGCAACTACACGAACAAACAAAACAAAGCTACAACGCTAAGAAAGAAATGACAACAGTACATAAAAACAACATACACGGGTTCTTTAAGTTATAACAAAAACTAAACAGTTTGGAACGGGTCAATTTGGAGCTCGTATGGCCGAGAAACGACCATCCGAAATTTAGGTGCAATTAAAGTGGATATTTCCGAGTTGTTTAGTTATTATTGTACCATTAAATTATGTTTAATGTAACATCACTCGCGGAAAGAAAGGATCGAGCGACCGGTAGCCGGGACTCACAGGTCAGACGGCTAGTTCATCGTGGATCGGGTTCACAGAGACGATCCACGGGAAGGACGGAATGAGACCATATGTGTCAACCAAAACAAGTGGCCGACAAGCAGGCCTCACGGAAATGCCACGCGGGCTGCACACATGGGCAAGCACGAGGCGGACAAACGGGCACACGAACACGACCACCACACGTGCACGCGAAGACCGCACGAACAACCGTCGACACCGGTGAACGAGACCGGGGCCGACAACAGCACGATGGGCACGAGGGCCACAACACGAGGGATACACGAGAAGGACGAGGACGGGGCAGCGAGGAGAGGGGTCCTTACCACAACGCGACGACGGCGACTACTGACGACAAACGGAGGAGACGGCCAACGACGAACGGAGCAACGACGAGGAGGATGGCTTCGGCGGTGACCCTTGAACGAAGGCAAGGACGACCTTGACGACGCTTAGCCGAGGACAAAGGTGATGACGAGGGCAGAATCGACGACTTGACGGAACGACGGACGGCACTACGGCGACCTCGGGGTAGCGATGCCGCTTCGGCTTGACAAAAAGGTGGACGGCAACGGTAGCTAGCGGCAGCCACGGCGCAACGGGACAACACACCAGTGAGGAGGGAGGGGCTGCCGAAGGACGAGGAGGACGACGGCAGCAGCGCCACTGGTTGTCGGCGTCCACGGCGCTCTGGCTTGCCTCAGGTGAAACGGAGGCGAGGCCGGGGAAGGGGAGGTGGCTACGAGGTCCACGGTGGCAGCTGTGGTCCTGTGCTGCTCGGCTCGACGAGGAAGGGTGGCCGGAGCTCGCCGGCGCCGTGGAGAGAGGAGGCTGCACAGGGGGACAAAGAGAGAGAGAAAAAGGGCTCGGGAAATACCACGGGGAGAGAGGGGAGGAGGTTGCCGGCCCCTTTTATAGGCCGGGAGGAGGAGGGGAATGGCCGGGAAGCTCGCCGGCCGGCCATCCATGGCAGCCATTGCTCAGGGATTAAATCCGGCGAAATTAACACGAATTGGAAGGGGAAAAGTTGGGGGAATTGATGAGGAAGAGGAGAGGAACCCATTTTTGCACTTTAATTGGGGAGGAATCAAGTTGGAAGGGAGATCAAGGGAGGCGGTGCTGCTTCTGTTCACGGGAGGGAGAGGAGAAGGCGGCAGCTTGGCTGGAGGAGGAAGACAACGAAGTCTTCCCTCCTGGGCCGGCTGGGCTGCAGCAAGGTGGGCAAGCGGCCTCCACCTGGGCCGAACAAGGGAGGGGAGAGGAGATGGGCCAGGCGGCTGCAGCCCAAGAGAAAGAAAGGCCCGGGAGGGAGAGGGAGGGAAGGAGCGGCTGGGCCAGGCCGAGAGAGGGAGAGGGGGAGATGGGCCGGCGGCCCAAGAGGTAGGAGAGGGGTTTTTTTTATGTTTTTCATTTTAATTAACTCTGAAATTGGTTATTGTTGCATTAAAATTATTTCTTTTGCTCTAAGAATTCTCGTAAAAATTGAGGGCTCCTTTTAGACCAAGGAGAATTTAAGAAAAATTCTCCGGGCAACATTTGAATTTTTCTTGGACGTATTTTAGTGTTTTGCCATTTTCTTTTTGAATTTTAATTATTTCTATTATTCCTTTTAGAAAATGATTTTTAACTCGGAATGAATTTATCAGGACGTGACAGGGGCTGGGCCGAACGGCGGCCCGAGAGGGAAGGGGGAGAGGGAGCGGTCGAGGGGAAATCGGCCCGAGGGCAGAGGGAGGCAAAGCAGACTTTCTGGGAGTTGGATTTTTGGAGGGATTTAGGGTTCGGATTCGAAATCCGACTTCGCGGTTATCTCCGGGATTGGGACGAGAGGGGAAACACGAGACCTTGGCACACAAGACTCAACCGAAGAGCAACTTTCGCAAATAGGGTTTTTAGAGATTAGTTTTCCCGCTAACGCCGCGACAAAACGGGCGCTACACCCCAGCTTGCCCCACTTCATCGGCCTTCCACCCATCCAACGGGCCAACTGGAACACTATGCCAGAAGGGCAAGACTGGATCGACTCGAACAACCTCTTGGCTAAGATCCTCGAGCTGAAGAACAAAGGCCTCCAAGGAGAGCAAATCACTCAGCATTTCATAAAGTGTCGACTGGCTCCTATCAAGGAAAGGTCTAAGCCAGCTTTCGAGTATGAAGGCTAGAGTGATCCCAACCAGGAGGACCACGAATCTCTGAACTTTCAGGTTTTGTGCGCTCGCATGTACAAGATCTTCTCTTCTGGAATCGCGGTGGAGTACAGCAACAAGCTACCAGTTGCTCCATTTAGTCTTCTTCGACCACCCCCTCCGGTAAGTAGACTCTGCAACTCATATCATTCTTCACTTTGTTTCTATCTTCCAATGTGTCTTAATAGTACTGCTTGCAGGCAAACGCTCTGATCATCTCTAGGCCGTACAAAGTCTTCCACGAAGATGCACTTGCTCAGCCAACTACCAAGAAGCCAGCAGGCGGCCCAAAAATCAAACCACAGACCAAAAACAAGAGAACTGCTGCCGAGGAGGAAACCAGCAAATGGGCTAGCAAGAGAAGGCTGGTCGTAGATCACTCGGACGAAAATACTGAAGAAATTCAGACTCCAAAGACGAACATAACTTCTCTGAGGCCATCCACACGAACTGCTCCAAAAATCAGGAAGTCCAACAGGTATTTCTTTGCTTATTCAAATTTATCTTCTTGCTGAAAACAGACTTGTCTTCACTATCTTCATCTTCTTCTGCATAAAACCTCAAGATATAGATCCCACCGGGCAGACAGAAAAAACAAGCCAATCCGCAGTGCCAGAAGAACCAAAATCTGTGGAACAAGGGTCTCAGGACCCCCTCCCAAGTGAGGACACTCCTGCGCAGGAGCCCCCGAATGCCAGTCAGGACATCCTGACTAGAAACCAGCCGGATGAGGACAATCAAGGCTCACACAGTCAAGAAACACCAGTTGAAGATCCAGCTCCAAGGACAGGTAATTTTTAATAATGCCAAAACTCTTGTTCGAGATATACTTTCTCATTCTTCATCTTCATTCATCATCTTTAGAGCAAACGGCTGAGAAAGAGGAGGAAATCACCCAACTGAAGTCAGCAGAAGACTCAGTTCCTCCAAGAAGGAGGTCAAGGACATCTTCAGAAGTACGTCAATGAGGCCGCAGCGATCTAAAGAAACCTTTCTCTCCTTTCATCATTCCCCTCTCTCCCCTGCCCCCGGATTCCGGTTAAGCCATCCACCAGGCCATCGCCATGGCCTGCCGTATTCACTCACTTCTTCCATGTCATCAACGTCTCCTTGCAATCCTTGTACACATTTTCTTTCTTCAATAGAGCAATGGATTGCTTCCATCTGCTCTATAGGTACGGAGTACTTTTCCCTCTTATCCCACTAGTTCCCTTACTTTTAAGAGATCTATTTTGGTATTATTCACATGACTCGGACAAACTACACACGATGGATCTGGCTTGATAGGATTAGGGCCCGCCCGACTACTTCTATGGTATCGAGGACTAGATCTCTTAAAGTTAAGGAAACTAGTGGTATAAAAGGGGAAAGTACTTCGTCGAGTACTTAGATCTCCTAAAAGTAAGGAAACTAGTGGGATAAGAGGGTAAAGTACACCGTACCACCATGTAACTCTTAGATGACTCAGGCAAACTACACACAATTGATCTGGCTCAATAGGATTTGGATTCGGTCGAGCACAAAAAGTAAGGAATCTATTGGGAAAACAGGGAAAAGTCCTCTGTACCTACATGTAACCCGCTAAAACCGCACCATCTTTGTCGTTGACCCCAGGCGCTGCAAGCCCAAGAAGTTCGGTGGTCGTGGTGGCCGCACAAGGTTCCAGAAGTCCTACCATTGAGTGATTGCTTACGCCATCCGCTAGGCCATCGCCAAGGCCCTCGTCGCCTACTACCAGAAGAACGTTGACGAGGCTGCCAAGAAGGAGGTCAAGGACATCTTCAGAAGTACATCGATAAGGCCGCTATCGCCATGGCCTTGCCGTATTCACTCACTTCTTCCATGTCATCAACCTCTCTTTGCAATCCTTGTACACATTTTCTTTGGTACGGAGTACTTTTCCCTCTTATCCCACTAGTTTCCTTACTTTTAAGAGATCCATTTTGGTATTATTCACATGACTCAGACAAACTACGCACAATGGATCTGGCTCGATAGGATTAGGGCCTGACCAACTACTTCTATGGTGTCGAGGACTAGATCTCTTAAAAGTAAGGAAACTAGTGGTATAAAAGGGGAAAGTACTCCGTCGAGTACTTAGATCTTCTAAAAGTAAGGAAACTAGTGGGATAAGGGGGTAAAGTACACCATACCTCTATGTAACTCTTAGATGACTCAGGCAAACTACGCACAATTGATCTGGCTCGATAGGATTTGGATTCGGTCGAGTACTAAAAGTAAGGAATCTGGTGGGAAAACAGGGAAAAGTACTCTGTACCTACATGTAACACGCTAAAACCGCACCATCTTTGTCGTTGACCCCAGGCGCTGCAAGCCCAAGAAATTCGGTGGTCGTGGTGGCCGTGCAAGGTTCCAGAAGTCCTACCGTTGAGCGATTGCTTACGCCATCCGCCAGGCCATCGCCAAGGCCCTCGTTGCCTACTACCAGAAGTACATCGACGAGGCTGCCAAGAAGGAGGTCAAGGACATCTTTTCCCGCTACGACCGCACCCTCCTCCTCGCCCGATGAATCTAGCTTCATTTTTGTAATTCGTATAATATGGTGTATCGCAACAACATGAATACAAGTCCTAACACTACAGATGTACTAGCATATGTATCTTTGTCTCCCTGTAGGTGCATGGGGAAGAAACGGTTAAATGTGCTTTGTCATTAGCATACTTGCTTTGTCATTAAGGGCTTAAATTGGTTGAGTGGGCCTAGTGGGCTGGCCTGGGGAGGTGGGGAACTTGCAAGCAACTCGCGGCTATGTCTGTACCAGAGTCAAAATTGGGGCTAAATTACAGGCGTACAAGTATAAAATTGTGTTTTTCTTCAGGCCATGGTGCCTATGTGTGCCCAAGTGGGGAAAAAAGCTGTGTATAAACTCTTTTCCTACCTTAATTGAAAGGAACAGCTCATAATGCAAACAACACTTGCGAGGTTTCAGTTTTGTGAATTTTTTTTGAGAATATCAATTTTTTTTCTGCACAGATTTTTTTGCCCGTCAATTATGAGAAGGATTGGACAGTATACCCTGCCAAGAATCTTAGGGTTAGTGAATGGGTTGGACAGGTGGGGGAGTGGGAGCCTGGGGTGGGCCGGCGGAGGAGAGAAGTAAATGAAGATGTACTTCATTTACCGTTGCATTCAAACGCGCCACCCTAATATTCTCCCATCTTCCTCCACCCGCCCAGCGCGCCGAGGTCATCCGCGCCGTCGTCATCCGGATCGCCGCCGCACTTCGGGTCCCCGCCGCCATGGGACGTGGAGGTCAATCGCAGACCTCACGCTGTTCTGAATCAGTAAATGAGGTAATTTTCAGAACACGTCACATTTTGAGATAGCTCTTGATTCCATTGCTCCAGCTAATGACCTAGAGAAGCCCCAATCTAGATTGCCCGAGTGCTTGGCCACCCAAACCCTAGCTTTGCCAGAATTGCCACTGTAGGTCTGCCACTGGGCGCGACCACCGACCATTGTTTGATTTTGGTCACTGTTTCACCATTGCTTTTTTATAGGGCAAACAACCCGTCAGAAAAAAGAGATACTCAGAAGCCGGATACATTGGTCTTGAAGAGGAATATCCTGAAGAATCACAAATTACTGCATTAGGATATGAGGTAATTTTCAGTGATTTCTCTGGAAAAGTTCTGCTTGGCATTCTCCTAGCTAGGTGCAATATCGTTAAGATAATGCATAACTAATTTTTGTAGGAGGATGAATTCAGTATCGAATTTGGTTGCGATCCTGAAAATGTGACAGCTGCAGTTAAATTCCTTAATGACAACGATAAGGATGTGGTGAAGAACCTCGGATTCAGTACATTTTTGGATCTAAATCTGGACTCAATTTCTAAGCGGAAATTTGTATTGGGGCTGATCAGGGCTTCAGTGGTCGAAGACAGCCGAATTGCTATGTATCTCAAGTCAGGTGTGACTTACATCACACCTGACATGATAAAAAAGTTTCTGAGAGTCCCAGGTGGCGACCCATGTGTGACTTACATCACACCTCCCGGCGACCAGAAGTTTGGCTTCCAGAGTTTTAGTTTAAAAAGCATAAATGCAGAATTCAAGAAGCTGCATGCGTGGTCAGCTGGATATTGGAAGCGATACTAAAGTTTCAAAAAATATTATAATGAAAAAGCTGGAAAAGCTTAAATCAGATGAGGACCAAGATTTTAAGCTGCTTGAATCAGCTGAGCACCAAGATTTTAAGCTTAGATTGTTTTTTCTTATACTAATCAGCTACTATCTACTCCCAAGCACCTCGAAGCTTATCAATAGAGAGGCGGTAATGAACACCTGTGATATGACCAGGATTGATAAGTTTGATTGGTGCTCTATTATTTATGAGCATTTGAGGAGTAAGATCCAAGACTTCCACACAAAACCACCCACCATGCGAAAGCAAAACCCAGGAAATCGAAAGTCGACAAAGACCATACCTGGTTGTGTTATTTTGCTGCTGGTAAGCATCTACCTTGTTTCATTTTGCTGTTCTTTAATTTATTAGGACCATCCCTGGTTGTGTTATTGTGCTGTTTTTTAATAATGCCGTTTTTTTAATTTATTAGAGCCATGTTGTCTTAACTGCTGCTGTATATTCTGATTGACAGGTACGCTTTCTGGAGAGCATGAGGACTGAAATTTTTGAGGAGATCGAGGAACTGGAGGACATGGAAAACTTTCCAATAATAAACCTGTACGTACACAAATGACATGATGGCTAATACAATTCAGGGGACTAGGTGGCGCACAAAAGAAGCAAAGTTCCTATGTGACAATATATGGGTAAGTACAAGGCATCCTGCTGCATCTTTTTTCGTCTCTCGAACACGCAGCGTATCTTTGTTTTCCATCAAGGGCCGAGCCCGAATTTCATTACTTTGGGTAACGAAATTACATAGTTCTAGGTTCTGTTAAAACCACCAAGCTACCTATTACAGCAAGATAACATAAGCTACTAAGCTCCAGACATATCTGACCATAGTACAGTCAAAGAATAGGTGTTTCTCTGGTCACAATGGCATCTTGTTCTACTAGCCATATAAAGCTCTTGATTTTGAGTGGAATTTTTGCTTTCCAAATTCTTCTATTTTGTTTTTCTGTCTCCTGGCTGCACAGGTGGGTGTACATTGATTTTACTGTGAATTTCCCAGATTTCTCCCACCTCCAACTTGGATTATCTATTTTCAGTCGATAGAGCACAAGTCTTTAACTTCCAACAGGTCATTCCACACAGGCGAGTTATTAGGATTTGCCTTTAACTGTAGCAGGGCCCTCCCCTTGATGTATTTGTTCTTGACTATTTCTTGCCACAACCCTTCATTCATTTCTATTTTCCACCCCCATTTGCATAGCAAGCTTATGTTCATTTTCCTTAAATCTTTGACCCCCAAGCCACCCTCTCTTTGGTAAAGTGATTTTTGACCATTTCACTAGATGGTATTTTCTTTTCAATCCTCCTCCCTGCCAGAAGAATCTTTTTCTGGTTCTATCCATTCTTTTCAGAATGGTTTTGGGCAGTAGGTACATTGACATGCAATAAATGGGAATGCTGCTAAGACATGAGTTTAAGAGGGTTAATCTGCCACCAATCGACAAAGCACTGCCTTGTCATCCATCTAGTCTTTTCATTAGAGTATCTTTGTAGTTTGTATTAATTAGAGAAGAATAGAAGGACCAGTCCCTTACAACAGCCGTAAAGCCTCACCAAAGAAAAATAAAAAAAAATGACATGAAGGTTTTCATCCGGATCAGCAGCACGAGTGGCAATTGGCTGTAGCAAACATCCTGCTTTGCTTTGCACGAGTGGCAATTGAAGGTTTGTTCAATTTTTCTTTTCAGTTGAAAGGGAGGAAGAACATGTGTTATCATCAGTCCTCCTTAACACAAATGAACTCCCAGGAATCTCAAGGGATATCAGTGTCTGAAGGGATATTGGCTGCAGCAAGGTGCGGCCAACCTTCATCTGTCCAAGATTTGCAAGCGCTGCTTTTGGAGGCGAAGCCGCATGTGCCAGATAAACTTAAGGAAGAAATCTGCAGCCTTGAGGCCACCACTGGAAAGGTTGTATGATGAGTATGTTTTGTCAAAGATCAATTCAAGTGATTCTTCAAAAGCAAAAATTGTCGTCGACATCAAGGATCATCTCATATCTCAAAAGCTTTTTGTTGATGCATTCAAGCCAGAAGGGGAGTTGGAGTCATTTGCACTTCATGCTCAATGCTCGTTATGGAATGATCAGTGTGATGACCGTATTTATCTTAAACAAGAGTGTGTTGTAAGTACGTACATTCATGAAACCAATATTTTCTTTTTGTGTTGTGATGAGTTTATCCATGTTAGTTAACCTTTAACCTCTCTTCTAATCTAGATGGAACTAGTACAAGCTGGAACTTATAAGTATCTGTCAGTTCAGCTCAGTGAAGAGAAGATCAAGCATGCATGTCAAGCTGGTTGGTGTTTCTGTTTGTCTTGTTATTTTAATAGATTCAGATTTACTCTAGGATGACATGATCACTTTCTTTCTTTGTAGATATTTGTGCCTGTCTTCTATGAGCGACATTGCTTTCTTGTTGTGGCCAACTTTCACAAGAAGAATTTTGATTATTTGGACTCATTAAAAAGTTCGACGAGTTTTGAATGTGCACACAAAATAACTGGAAATCTGAAGAAATATTTGGGGAAGTGTGGCATCAATACTTACTCCTGGGCTTTGTCAGTCGTGCCTGTCCAGAATCAGAATAACATGTAAATCCTCTACTTGAACTAAAAAAAGTCTTGCACTAGTCTTACAAATATACTTTACTTATATTGTTGAAATAATCTTGCAGTTATGATTGCGGATACCGTTTAATGCTTCACATGATACATTATGGGAAGGACTTAGGCTTTGTTCGGCATTCAAGGTTCAGAACACGCACAGTAAATACGGAAAACGGAGCGATCATTAGCGCGTGATTAATTAAGTATTAGCTAAATTTTTTTTCAAAAATGGATTAATTTGATTTTTTTAAGCAACTTTTGTATAGAAACTTTTTGCAAAAAAGTTCACCGTGTAGTAGTTTGAAAAGCGTGCGCGGAAGGAAAAACGCTGTACGCGTTCTGAAAGCAGCGTCCGAACGCAGCCTTAGTGTTGCGGATTGATGAGGTTAGTAAGTACCATGTCTTTAGGTACAGGATATGGTCTTTATAATTATGTCCTGTTACAGGATATGGCCTTTAGGTACCGCATGGAATTTGCGGTCAACCTAATAAACAATCCAGCCAACATGGCCATAATAAACACTCCGGGTCGCCAAGGGGACCGCGGCGGCGGCGCCTGAGAGCGATTTGCGGCGGTGACAGCGCAGTGGCGCGGTGGCGGTGCGACGGTAGCCAGGGGCGACTCACCTCCCCACACTGCCGCCGCTCCCGCCCCTCAGATCCGGCATCCACCTATCCCCACCTCCACCTCCCTGTCATCCCCGCCCCGTCCTTCGGCATCTCCGACGGCGGCGAGTCCGACCCCTCCGCCAAATCGCGCATGTGGCATGCCGGAGAAGGAGGAGTAGTCTAGGGTTAGGGATTGCGGGGTCAGCAACTGCATGGCGTGGATGGAGGCGGTGGCATTTTGGGAAGAGCGAGGGGGGCTGGAGGCGAGGAGACAGGCGGAGGTAGGAGCCGCAAGTCGTCGGCAGGCGGTGCAGGGCGGCCGCCGATGGCGGGGTGCGACGGCGACGGGCGTCGACGGCAGGCGATGTGGGGTGGAGTGCGAGGTGGAGAAACTGGGGGGGTTGGCGGCCACACCACAGGTGGCCGAGCGCGAGGGCGATGGGCGACGGGCGTTGGCGGCAGGCGGCGTGGGGCAGAGTGGGTGACTTGCGGTGGCGGCAGCGATTGCGGAGAAAACCTCGCGAGGGAGAGGAGTTGCGTCGTGATGGGAGGGGCTGCTCGATGCAGATGCGGATAGACGCGCGCGTCTGCCTAATCCGAACCATTGGATTTAGCGATCCGACGGCTCACATTCTGCATGTCTGTCAGGATTGGCTTTACCGTCACCACTACGGTTTTCTTAGATACCGTCTCGTGTCGTCACGTCATCGCACAATTCCAGCGCGATACACACTAAACTCGCTTGCCCGCGCTGCGACATCGTTCGTATCTTCGCTCCTCCTCCTCGCGACAACGGTATATTTGTGTTAAAAAAAT
This sequence comes from Oryza officinalis, assembly GCA_008326285.1. NCBI lineage: Eukaryota > Viridiplantae > Streptophyta > Magnoliopsida > Poales > Poaceae > Oryza > Oryza officinalis. The sequence continues at coordinate 1,624,055 of BDMV01000001.1, read as the reverse complement.
TGTCCCATATATTTCTGAGGAAATAACAAATAAATAGTATATATTCAAAAAAAAAATCCAAAAATCCTCGTCCAAAAAATTGTTCACAAAGTTTTTCTTCTATTTCTAGTCTACTTACATTACATTACATGGAAAGTTTCTACATATAGGAATAAGTTCACTTGCCGCCTGTCAACTTTACGCCGAGTTTGTTTGACATCTCTTATCCTCAATACCAAAAATCTCTACCCCTAAACTATACAAAACCATGCAATTTAGGTCACATAGCAGTATAGATGTCCGGTTTTCGCTGATGTGGCATCCTAGTTAGCAAAAAAATAAAAAAAGTATGTGGGGCCCACATCCTAGTCAGCATCTCTTTTTTCTTCTCTTCTCTCTTTTCTTTTTTTGTCTTCTCTTCTTCACCCGCCAACAGCAGAGGGGTGAGAGGCGGTGGCGACGACGACGAGATCGGCGGCCTTGCCGGCATCGAGGCCACGCGTCTTGGTGACGTTCTCGCAGCAGCTGGTGCTGGCCGGAGAGGGGGGAGATGAGGCCAACGGGAGAGGGGGAGAGAGGTGGTCGGCGTGACGGTGGGAGAGGGCGAGATGAGGCCGGCAGGAGGGGGCGCCGGCGGGAGAGGGGGAAAGAGGCGGCTGTTGCCGCCTCAGCCGCCTCCACCTCAGCGTGACGGCACTCATGTAGCTCTGACTTGGTGGCAACCGGCTCGCCGGCCTCCTCTTCCCTCTCTCGCACGGTGGCGGTGGTCTCCTTCTCCGTGGCGGCGGGGGCCTCCGCCGCCGCCTCTTCGTGGCGGTCGAGGCGGCGGTGGGGGCCCGCCACCGGCCGCCTGTCCCCTATCTACCGCCGCCCGAGAAGAGAAGAAAGAAAAGAAAGAAGAGATGTGGGGCCCACATCATTTTCTCTCACTTACATGTGGGGACCCACATACTTTTTTTTTTACTAGGATGTTACATCAGCAAAACCAGACGTCTATACTTCTATGGACCTAAAATGCACGGTTTTGTATAGTTTATGGGTGAAGATTTCTGGTATTGAGGATAAAGACCTAAAATGCACGGTTTTGTACAGTTTATGAGTGAAGATTTTTGGTTTTGAGGATAAAGAATGTCAAACAAACTCGGTGTATAGTTAAGGGACAACAGGTGAACTTATTCCCTATATATACGACAAAGTTATGTAGGCATATAGAGTTTCCAGAAAATTGGGCCAAAGTCTACCGGCCACATAGTGCATTCTTTGGGCTGGGCTAGACGTGTGCCTCACCTCCTGCCGCTACTCCACCCGGACCCGAGTGTCAGGGTGTGGGATTTGGCTAGCACTGCCGCCGGAGTGTCCCACAATCACATTTCACATGTCACACAACACACAAGGCGCAAGAAAACAATGATCATACATACATATACTGGTTACCATTCAGTTTAACTACTAGGCTGATAGTCACTAAAATAAGGTCTGATAGTGACTAAAATAAGGTCTGATGGTTAACCTAAACACATTTAACCTTACATCTCACAGGATGTAAGCCAAAAAAGTGACACGCTAGGCGCACATGATAAACAGCAGAAATATACAACTCCCTCCGTCCTAAAAAAACCAAATCCTGAATATAAACCCACACGTGTCCAGGTTCATACCTCCGTCCCAAAAAAACCAAATCCTGGGTATGAACCCACACACATGTGTCCAGGTTCATACTCAGGATTGGTGTATCAAAGGCCCTTACAGTATATCAAATCCTGGGTATGAAATTGGTGTCAAGCCCCTTACAGTGTCCTCCATTATTAGAGGTGGTGTATCAAAGGCAGACAAACAAATTAAACAAAGATCTGGAACATTGCAACAAATAAATGACCAGCATAATAAAACGGTTGGCATTATGTGAAACACGTATAATATATTTAGTAATTTGCAGTAGATATCTTGAACCTTGGTAATTAGTATGAGCAAATCAATTCCAGGAGCAGGCGAACATCCCAGGTCCTGGTCCTACAAGACAGTAGAGGCATTGATTCAATAATCCAAATTGCCACATCATGGCATGCACACAACGGCATGCTTCCAGTTCACCACTGCACATAAAATGCACATAAGTGAGACTTATGGAATTGGAATAAGTTACTTATAAAAGCTTACAAATTTCAGTTCTCAAATCCAGCTTCAAACAAGAGAGCAAGTATCAATCCTAAAAACCAGAGCATGAATAAAATAACTAAATGAAGTCCCGAACATTAATGCCTTTTGATCTTGAGTCATAGATATAGAAATAAGGTTTTCAGGAGAAACTACAAACCTTTGCATGAGTGCATGACTAACATGGAGGAAGAGGAATATCTAGCCATGTTATCAAAAGAGGTATATACGTGCTTTCTCCTTAGCTATAACACCTATACAGAGGACCAATTCTTTCTAAACTTGAACTCCAAATCATTTACACGGAATCCATGTCAACATCAGTTTTCAAGTATCCATTCATTAAGCTGAAAAGAAAAATCAGAGGCCATTTATCTACCATACGCTCACTAGTACAGAAATACCTATTAGTGTCGGTTCGAAACGGCTAATAGGTGTCGGTTTCGGGCCCGACACCTATTGGTCGGCACCAATAACCAAAGACATTGGTGCCGGTTCTTCAACCGTCCACACTGTCATTCTCATCTTCACCATGATTGTCTTGACATGTGTGATTACGCATAAAACCTCTTGTTAGAAGATGCTCGTGAACTTGTTTTGCAGGAAACTGTCTCTCGTTCCTGCAATCAGCACATGGACAATGCAAATGTTCCGTCATGCTCAACGATCGGGAACTCGTGGCCGCGATCACGAAGTTGGTTACTCCCCTGGCATACTCCAAGGTACCACGCTTCGCACCGTTCATCCCTCCTTCATCCATCGGTCCTACGAAAATTCTTAAATTAACTGCTAACATATATATATTGATTAAATCCGTAAATCAATCAAAAATCATCGTTACTAATCTTTCATATGTAAAATACTCGATGATTTAATACTGTCCACATTACACAAATAGACGCAAGTAACATATTCTCAATATTACTCCAAAATCAATAAGTCATTATATTTTCTCAAAATATTGGACCAATTCAACAAGAGACGTCTACATTATCTATCACAAATAAGAAAATCATATATACCATAAAGAATTAATCACACAAATGAAACAAACTTGCTTAGAGAAAATGTACTAACCTTTAAACATGAAAGAATACACAAATTCCTTAATGTATTTAAAATTTTTCGGCAAAACCTCTCCCCCCGTTTGCATGAGCCGCACGAAGACGCTCAAAATGAGCTCATCAGCGCTGAGAGGAGACATATATAGGTGCACAAGATATAGGTGCCGGTTTACAACAATAACCGGCACCTATAATCAGTTCCTTCCGTGGTAAGGAACCACATATGTGCCGGTTCTTTCTACGAACCGGCACATATCTTATAGGTGTCGGTTTGTAGCATCCGGCCGATACCAATTGAAACAAATAGGTGCCGGTTCATAACAAGAACCGGCACCTATTCCTTTCTCCGCCCGAACCGGCACCTATAATCTATAATTGAGACGATATACGACTAATAGGTGCCGGTTTTTATTCAACCGACACCTATTATGCCGACACTGATGAACGTTTTTGTAGTAGTGTAAAGTAATTTTTCCATATTTACATCATGGATAAGTAAAATATCTAAAACTAAATAATTTCATATGTTACATATGTTATTTGTTTAACAAGGAATCTTTATTAACATCAGCAGATATCTTGCAGTTGTTTTTCAATATATATTATTATATAACACTTATTTCATAGTTTTAGTGCAAACAATATCAAAATTATGTAAAATCAACCAAACTATGTTTATTAATGTTCGTGTTATTTAGGTGCTATATTCTATATAAATGAGGAATTCAATCTACGGAACAAGCCAATGATTGAGGGACTTATCATGGCAATGGCCTCCACTTGGAAGGCGCATAATACTATTGACATCATCTATTCTATCAATAACAAGTGATTTATTTATTATATTTGTATCCCAGAAAGTCTATATGATAATTGTTGTGAGGCTTATTAGTGGACTGAGTATTGGTTTGGCAGTAACACACGTCCCACTATATATATCTGAGATTGCCCCTGCAGAGATACGTGGTAAATTAAATACCTTTCCCCAATTAAGTGGCTCTGTTGGAATGCTCATTTCATGTTGTGTGGTGTTTTGGATGTCTCTAATGCAAGTTGGGTGGAGGATTATGGTTGGAGCTAAATTAATACCTTCAATTATCTACACCATATTGATTATATTTTATTTACCCGAGTCACCAAGATGGCTTGTAAGTCAAGGGAGTGTAGATGAAGCAAAGTAGTATTACGGAGATTACAAAGAACGCAAGACATATCAGGTATGAGATCACTATTTGTTAAATTCATCTTATGAATTATTCTTCTATAATAATTTCTTTAATTTTTTAGCATTGATTATTGATTTTTAGCGCTCATTGTTTTATATTAACTATAACTTTTTAGGTGAAATGGCTAATCTTTTGGAAGGGACATGTATATACTCCAACTAAGGAGGAGTTTATAATTTGCCCTAGTGATGAACCTATGAAAGATAAATTAGTCCCAAGTGAAGAAAAGGTAAAATTATATGGACTTCACGAAACTTTGCCTTGCATTGCCTACCCAGTTAATGGTGAAAATGAACACAAAAGTGTCATTGGTTCTTCATTTTTTGATCCAATTGTGATACTTACAGAGGGTGTTACAGAAGATGTCCATGTCCATGAGGTAACATTTAAGGACTCATCTAAATCTCATGTTATTTTTCTAAATTGTATTTGATTTCTTTAAATAATTTGGTTGATCTATTTTTCTAAAGTTAAGAGCTATTTAATATGGTTTTGTTGTTTTACCATGTTAATTTTTTATATAAACTAGCAGGTAGACAACATGTTTATTGAAAATCAAGGCATAACTTCATTCGATGAAGAGAATCAATATGCATTGAAAGAAGAGGTGGAACTAAACATAGAAGAGGAGGAGGGCGAAGAAGATGATGACATTAATTTCACAAATAATGTGCCTAGTGGCTTATATATTGGTGGTGGGTGGCAACTGGCATGGAAATTAGGTGAAGAAGTGTAACGCCCGTTTTGTTGTGGCGTGAGCGGGAAAAACCTAATTCCTAAAAACTCTATTTGCGAAAATTTTGCTCTTTGGTTGAGTCTTGTTATGTGCCAGGATCTCGTGCTTCCTCTCCCAACTCAATCCCGGAGAAAATCGCGAAATCGGAATTCGAATCCAAACCCTAATCCTTCCAATCCAAATTCTCAGAAAAAGTCTGTTTTAACTCCCTCGCCTTCCTCGGGCCGTTTCTCTTTCGGCCTGCTTCCCTCCCCTCTCTCTTTCTCGGGCCGCCGTCCGGCCCAGTCGCTCCTCTCCCTTTTTTCCCGACCTCTTTTTTCCTCCCGGGCCGCTCACTCGGCCCATCCCCCCTTCCTCCTCTCGCTGGGCCGCGCTCGCCCGGCCCGGTCCGCGCGGCCCGAGCGCG
>BDMV01000001.1:1537626-1618390 GCA_008326285.1 Oryza officinalis | reverse complement strand
AAAGGAAACACAACCTGCATAAATATGAAGAGAGTTGTTAGTCCATTACACTCCTGTAGGCTACTGCTTTATATATATTGACAAAATGAAGTTATTCTGTTTTTCATTTGGGTGCATATGGATAACACTCATAACATAGTGCAAATTATCTAAACTAAATTTCAGTTTGGATCATATTGTTTCAGTGCTTTCTAATATTGGACTGGCATACTATTAAATTTTCAAAATAATCAAATAGTCAATTCACATTTTCACCAAAACAGTACATGTAAGAAAAGCAAACATTCAGATATTAGTTAATATAAAAAGAATGAATTGAAGTTCTCACGGTATGCCCATCCTCATTTTCTGCATCACCAAATATCCAATTAAGCATAGTGCTAGTGTGCACATCGAAAGAAAAACGTATTTGGGGTTACCAATTGCAGTTTTTCAGCATAGTGTTTTTTTTCTTTAGATCCAGAATTCATTCACTGCACACTATCATGGTTCAATTGAACCATGTCTTCCATTTATTCAACACGTAAGGCCGCACATTTGCCCGATTCAACACCTGATGGAGGAATGGGTGACATTTGAAATTACCATGAAGAACAGTTAGCAATTGAGATGATTTTTCAAAAAAAATATTAACATCAAAGGCAAAAAAGTTTACTGGATCTTGTGGATGAAATTGGTGTCGAGCCCCTTACAGTGTCCTCCATTATTAAAGGTGGTGTATCAAAGGCGGACAAACAAATTAAACAAAGATCTGGAACATTGCAACAAATAAATGGCCAGCATAATAAAACGGTTGGCATTATGTGAAACATGTATAATATATTTAGTAATTTGCAGTAGATATCTTGAACCTTGGTAATTAGTATGAGCAGATCAATTCCAGGAGCAGGCGAACACCCTAGGTCCTGGTCCTACAAGACAGAAGAAGCATTGATTCAATAATCCAGATTGCCACATCACGGCAAGCACACAACGGCATGCTTCCAGTTCACCACTGCACATAAAATGCACATAAGTGAGACTTATGGAATTGGAATAAGTTACTTATAAAAGCTTACAAATTTCAGTTCTCAAATCCAGCTTCAAACAAGAGAGCAAGTATCAATCCTAAAAACCAGAGCATGAATAAAATAACTAAATGAAGTCCCGAACATTAATGCCTTTTGATCTTGAGTCATAGATATAGAAATAAGGTTTTCAGGAGAAACTACAAACCTCTGCATGAGTGCATGACTAACATGGAGGAAGAGGAATATCTAGCCATGTTATCAAAAGAGGTATATACGTGCTTTCTCCTTAGCTATAACACCTATACAGAGGACCAATTCTTTCTAAACTTGAACTCCAAATCATTTACACGGAATCCATGTCAACATCAGTTTTCAAGTATCCATTCATTAAGCTGAAAAGAAAAATCAGAGGCCATTTATCTACCATACGCTCACTAGTACAGAAATACCTATTAGTGTCGGTTCGAAACGGCTAATAGGTGTCGGTTTCGGGCCCGACACCTATTGGTCGGCACCAATAACCAAAGACATTGGTGCCGGTTCTTCAACCGGCACCTATGTGTCTTGAAAGGTGCCGGTTCCTATTAACAACCGGCACCTATATGTTCTTATAGGTGCCGGTTGTTAATAGGAACCGGCACCTATAAGCCTACCAGAGCGTCTTAGATGTTCAATATAGGTGTCGGTTCTTGTAAAGAACCGACACCTATAGTCTTGAGGCAAAAAAAATAATTTCTGTATGCAATTCGTCAGAATATATTTCCTGAAACTCAGATTCACAGGTATTCACATATTCACCACAAGTATTCACATATTCACACATTTCACAGTATTTGTCTCACATATAGTTCACATGAATCAAATCAATTCATATATTCATATTTGTTTCCGTAAAAATTTGTGTCGTGTTTGATCTTGATTGCATTATTTGCTAACAGAAATGCTTTTGGTCGGATTTGATGGCCAAGTTGAACCCACAGCAACCCACAACACAGGTACTGAATAACTCTCATAATTTATAATAATTTTAGTTATATTTCTATTTGTTACTAGTTTCTCAAAGTATTGACTGTCTCCCTTCTGGATTAGGCTGATTTTGGGGAGCTTAGTTGAGTCAGTTAAGGAAGCTCATTGCCATCCTTTGGTCTGGGGAGTCAGCTGAGCAGAGCAAGCCCAGCTCGAACACTGGCACAAGGAAGCCATGCATGTTACTGGAAGAAGAAGAGCCATCATGTAGAAGTTGGCAGTCCACCACATGGACAAGCTCTACAGGAAACGCCTGGTGAACCCACTGCCTGATGTTCAGTTCTCCCCCAAACATATCATCTGTGGGTCTCTTCCCAGTGAACACTTCAAACAACATGATCCCGTAACTAAAGAGAGAAGAGGAAACACGGGACAGGAGCTGAAACTCCGCCCGAACCGGCACCTATAATCTATAATTGAGACGATATACGACTAATAGGTGCCGGTTTTTATTCAACCGACACCTATTATGCCGACACTGATGAACGTTTTTGTAGTAGTGGCTTATTTTATTAAAAAAAATCAATAGATTGTCAATTGATAATAGATAGTCGCACACCACTTCTGAGTTCTTACATGCATATCCTAATGGTATGGCCGATGGTAGTATAAGCATACAAAAGGACAAACTATAATTACACTAAATAAATGGCATAACATGAACTAATTTTTTGATTTAATTAGATTAACAGAGTCTCATTTCCAGCCTGTGCTTGCTGCCGACGTTGTGGGTTGACTGCTTCCTCGTGCTGAAGTAGCCCTGGTAGTTCTGCATTAAGCATTTGTCCTCACCCAAAGTTTAAACCATCAGAAGCAAATGCGGAGATAAAAAAAGTTCAGATTTCAGAAGAAGAGACGACAAAGCTTAACCTGATGGAAATCATGGTGGATCGAAGACACCATGTCCTCTGTGGACCATGTGATCGTCAATGACAATGACCCAACATTGAACTGAAGTGAAGATGTTAATCTTCATGCCTTACATAAGTACATCATCTGTTTAGTGAAGTAACAACCAGGGTTTTCAAGTTTCTTTGAGATTGAATTCCAAAACTGGTGCATTAAAGTATAATTTTGCTCACCTGAACAATGCATGTTCAGGATATCATATCAAGCTCAAGAGAGTCAACTTAGGCATGCACGTAAGTCACAGCTCCGTTACGGACTTACCACGGCCCACAACCATGCCCGGAACGGCGAGTGTTTTGATCAGGTTCGTCGAGATGAAAAGGGGAAAAAAGATCAAAAGATATTCAATTTCTTTCCCAGTTCTTCAATAATTAGACTCATAACGATTAAAAAAGAAGAAGAAGAAGAAATGTACAGTTGAGCAAAGCAATCGCCTCCGTCTATGCAGAGCTAACCTCACGAGCTGCCAGCGAGGGAGCCCTCGATGGCGGCCATGGAGCGGCAGTAGTCGGCAACGTCGCGGAACCTGGGGACGCTCCTGAGGTCGACCTTGGTGCCGTCCTTGAGGGTGATGACGATGTCGCCGCACTCGCCGATGAACCGCGGCACCACCACCACCGACGAGTAGGGGAAGTCGGTGCGGTCGGTGCCAGACAGCCCGGAGATGACGCTCACGCAGCGGGAGGTGAAGCGGTACTGGACGATGAAGGCACGAGACACCACCGCTAGCGTCAGCGGAAGCCACAACAGCGTCAGCCCGAGAAGCATCCAAGATTGGATGGCGAGGCGGCCGAAGGACAAATATAGAGCAGGAAAAGGAGCAGAGAACAAGGGAAATAGAGGGGAAATGGTATCCTTGACAGGAGAAATCTGATTGTACCTTCAATTTTAAGAAAGGAGTAGCGTCGGTGGTGTATTTCGTAGTTCCATCGTCGGTGGTCGAGGTAGTGTTCGGCCTTCCCAACTCTGGCGGGCAGCGGCGAGGATGGAGCGATGACGCCAATGGCGGTTGTGGGGTGGACTTAAGGGTTGGCGCCCGACGGGTGGTGGGCGATGAAGTCGAGCAATGGCTCCCTGGGGGTGGTTGCGGACTTGAGGCCGGCGCTAGGCGGCGGTGGGCCGGCGGACAGATGCAGGTGGAGTTCAGGGCGGCGATGGATCCATGGCTCCGATGGCGGCGGTTGCAAGCGGAGTAGGGAACCGGCAGCGAGTCTGGATATGAAGCCGAGTAACTTCCCCGAGGGCACGCCGAAAGTGCATTTTACAGGGTTTAACTTCATATTGAACGCTCATAGGCTGTTGAAGGTTTCCTCAGGTCGGCAACGAGGTCTTCCTTCGGTCAGGTCTTGATGACGACGTCGTCGAGTATGCCTCCACGTTGCGACCCAGCTGGGTGTGTAAGCACCTTTGCATCGTCCTCTGATAAGTGACGCCGATGTTTTTGAGCCCAAAGGGCATGGTGATGTAACAGTAAACGCCAAATGGTGTGATGAAGGAGGTCTTGAGGCAGTCATCTTCTTTCAGGCAGATCTGGTGATTGCCCGAGTAGGCGTCGAGGAAGGAGAGGAGCTCGCATCCGGCTGTCGAGTCGACCACTTGATCAATTCGTGGCAACCCGAAGGGATCTTTAGGGCATGCCCTATTGAGATCGGTGTAATCAACGCACATACGCCACTGTTTATTCTTTTTCCTAACAAGGATCAGGTTGGCTAACCAATCCGGGTGGCTGTTAACAGCAGATTTTCGTAATCTATTCATAGAGGAAACAGAAAACCGACGCAGAGAAGATAGGCTAAGTTGGAGTCGGACCAAGTCTTGTATCGGGCTCAGTAAGCGTATCGGACTGAAAGAGGCTCTAGCAGAAGGGTGTATCGGCCGATACGGATTCAATATGGCCATCGGCTGATAGAGTTAGGAAGTTGATAGAGTTAGCATGGGCTTGGTTTGGGCTCAAGATAAGCTTCAAGGAGATTGCCAAATACAGATTAGGCTCGGTTTTAGGCAATTGTATCTTGTAAATTAAGCAAGTTTAGATCTAATCTTTGGCAAGAGTCTGCCGCGAAGACTCGTTTGTTAGTTAGAGATAAGATCGTGTCCTACAAGGACCATGTTGTAACCTTGGGTATAAATATACCGGTAGTCTGTACATAGAGACTCTCTCTCTAACAATCAATTCAACACAAGTCAATCTAATTTCGGCGCATCGCCAACCCTCGTAAGAGGTTAACTTCCTACGAGTTCTTGCTTCCCCGGAGCAGAGGTAAGAACTCGTACCCGACGATTTACATCGTCGGGGCTAGCGTGTTGATTTAGACACGTTAAGCCCTGGCGATGTGATCGTCGTCTATCATGTTTTAGCTAATCTTGACGTGGCTTTCTAATTCTGTCTCGCCAGCGATTAACTCGTTTTAGGGTTTATTGCCGACGATGGTCGAATTAGTTTGCTCGTTTAGATTATCTAAAGCATCTACCATCCCCAAAAACGATCAACGGCTTGATTTTCTTTGTGTTAATTCTCGATCTACACTCTGAGTTGCTATCGACCTTAGTCGTGTTTCGAGATTTAATTCAAAGCCTGTTTTCGATCGTAATTAAGGATAGCACCGGGGTTTCAGCCGGTCTTACCTAATGCATGTGATTATTTATGTTTTTGCATGTATTTACCACTTGTATGAGTAGATCGGTAAATATAAATATATTTATCACAGGGCATTCTTAGGACTCCTCTGTGTTTAGTATATCTATATTGGCTGATTGGCTTGTATAAGTTTGCACTGGAGAATTAGCTAGTGTATTTATCATCATGCATACTTCATCGGCCGATTCCATTAAGTTGCCTTAAACACATTAATATGGCCCAATAAGATTAGATTTATTCATCAATTTTATTATGTTATAATTTCAAGTGAGCCGATGTAGCTTTGTCCTATCGGCTAGGCTCTCATGATGCGACATCGGCCTATCGGCCGATTGGCCATCGTTTCTAACGTGGTTTATTTGTTTAAAACTTTTTGATTGCAGATCAAATCAACTGGCACGCCATAAACATACTTAGGCAAGCCATTGGACCTGCACTGGAGTAAAGCAAACCTCCCAGGCCGCCGTGGAAACGTGGAACCCGTTTTGTTGTGAGGCGGGTCGAAATTCTACGCCAACACGCTTTTGGCACACCCAGTGGGACCTCAAGAATGCAAGCTTCACAACAACAAGAAGATCATTGCAGGATGTCGAAGCAGAACGAGATCTCGGAGGAGAACGTCGTCTCTGTGACCGCCGACCAGCTCAGTGAGGAGCAAAAAGCTGAAATGAACAAGCTGGTTGAGCAATTTCAAAACATGTACCTGCAAACATACTCTAGGACTCGGCAAGGCACCCTCATCCAAAAGTCTAAGATGGTACTGCCGAGCCTTGGTGACGGAGCCAGCACGTCGGCGGCAGCACAAGACCACGCTGTGAAGATTGAAGACAGCGCCGCGCCGACGCTACAGGACCGCATCGACTCCGCGGTTCACTCCGCATTGGTCAACCAATCGGGGATCCTGGTGAACACATTGACCAATACTGTAAAATCAATCCTAGACGGCTCCATTCACCAGTACAAACCTCAAGGGCCGATTTTCCTGCCAGACAACAAGTTCCCTCCTTATCGGACCTTGAGGACCAATCTGAGTACGGCTCCGTAGCCGACAGCGCCGATCCCACCTCCATCAGCCCAGCCAGCGTCAACCATGCCGTTGGTCCTGACCAAGCAAGCGGGAGGAAGCCCCCAGCACATCACGGAGGAGCAATACACGCAATGGACGAGGGGGAAACAGCCAATGGTTGAGCTGATACAACAAGCTCCAGTCAACCAACCATCGGCTGGACAACCTCAGTTCGCTCAAGCAACCAACCCTCCACATGCAGCTGCCTACAATGCGCCGCAAGGCTACCAGTAGTACGCTACAGGGCAATTTGATGCACAGAATCTGAACCACCACTTTCAGCCGTTCTCCCCCAAGCAGTATCGGCCGGAAGGCTTTCAGCAGTCCTACCACTAAGAGTTTCCTCACCAGCCCGCAGGATTCACCCAAGGGTACTGGGCTGATATGATAGCCGAAGTGATACGTGATCAATTCGGCTTGAAGCCCGAGGAGAGTTCCACAGTGTATCGGCATCCCTACCCCGAGGAGTTCGATAGAGTGTCGTTGCCGAATCGGTACAAGATCCCAGACTTTTCCAAATTTTTTGGGCAGGATAACGTCTCTACATACGAGCATGTAAGCCAATTCCTAGCTCAATGTGGTGAGGCATCGGCTCTGGAGGCGTTGAGGGTGAGATTTTTCCCTCTGTCCTTATCAGGGTCAGCGTTTACATGGTTTTCCTCCCTACCCTGCAACTCCATCAGAGGTTGGGTCGACCTGGAGAAATAGTTTCACAGATACTTCTATAACGGCGTACAAGAGATGAAGCTGTCCGATCTCATCGCCATCAGGCAGAGGGTTGACGAATCGGTCCCGGAGTACATCCAAAGATTCAGGGACATAAGGAACAGGTGTTATAGCCTCAGTTTGACCGATTCTCAACTCGCCGATTTGGCGTTCCAGGGACTATTAGGGCCGATACGAGAAAGGTTCTCTTCGCAGGAGTTTGACAGCCTAGCCCAGCTAGCGCAGAGGGTATCGGTCCATGAACAAAGATTCCAAGAGGCGAAGAAGTTCGCGAAGAAAATCAACACTGTCTATCAGTACACCTCCGACGAGGACGATGAAGATGATGCCGACGTCGACCTGGCCGAGTGGGTCCGGATGAAGAAGCCGACAACATGCCAATGGGCCAAGAAGGGCGACAAAGAGGACAAGTATGACTTCGACATCAACAAGGCCGATAAAATATTTGATCTACTCTTGCAAGAAAAGCAGATTCAGTTGCCAGTAGGTCATGTACTGTCATTGGCCGAGGAAATCAAGAAGAAAAGATATTGCAAGTGGCACAACACATATTTGCATCACACCAACTAATGCAAAATCTTCCGGCAGCAAATTCAATCGGCCATCGAGCAAGGCAGGATCAAGATTGATGAAGCCAAACGGCCGATGAAAATAGAAGGACACCTGTTCCCAGTCAACATGGTGTGGGCAGACAGGGCCGATAGCAATGCCTATCGAACCAACAAGCGGACTCATCAGACTTCAGAAGGCCTAATCAAAAAGTACCAGCGAAGATGGGAAGAGCAAGCACAAGAGTACTCTGACCAAGACAGATCCTATGACCCTCATTGGAAGTGCGAGTTCTTCTGGTTTTGTTGGAACGAAGGAATGAGGTTGCCAACAATTCAAGAGTGTCCTGCGTGCAATGACATAGAAGATCCTCACCAGGGCAGCTCAAGTAGGCAAGCACACCGGCCGACCAAGCAAAGAAAATCTGTACACAAAAGGCTAGGGCCGATGCACCAAGATCATCAAGACGAAGACGACCAACCCCAGAACCCTCAGTGGTGCCCAAGCGACGTGTTTACCAAGACCCAGAAACGGCGGTGTTGACGACGGATTTTGGTAATCGACTTGGAAGGAAAGAGGAAACCGAAGCAGAGAAGAAGGATTGAGTTGGAATCGGACCAAGCTTTGTATCGGACTCGGTAACTGTATCGGACTTGGGGAGTGTTGCTATAAAGGGCATATCGGCCGATACGGATTTGGTTTGGTCACGGGCCGATACGGGTTGTGAGTTGACAGTGTCAACGTGGGCTTGGTCTGGGCTCGAAGTAAGCTTCAAGGAAGTTGCCGAATAGAGATAAAGCTCGGTTTTGGGCAATTGTATCTTGTAAATTAGGTAGTCTAGATCTAATCTGTGGCTAGAGTCTGCCGCGAAGACTTGTTTGTTAGTTGTGGATAAGATCGTGCCCTACAAGGGTTCTGTTGTAACCTCGGGTATAAATATCCCGATAGTTTGTACAGGAAAATTCTCTCGAATCAATCACAAAAAACCAGTTCAATCTACTTTCGGCGCATCGCCAACCCTCGCAAGAGGTCTTCTTCAGCGAGTTCTTGCTTCCTCCGAGCAGAGGTAAGAACTCATTCCCGACGATCTGCATCGTCGGGGCTAACGTGTCGCTTTAGACACGTTAAGCCTCGATGATGTGATCGTCGATTATCATGTCTTGGATAATTTTGACGAGTGTCTCGATTAAGCCTTGCCAGCGGTTTACTCGTTTTAGGGTTTATTGCCGACGATGGTTTAATTCTCATGCTTGGCTAGATTATTCAATGCATCTGTCATCCCCAAAAGCAATCGACGGCCTGATTTTCTTTGTGTTAAGTCTCAATTCACACTCTGAGTTGTTATCGACCTTAGTCCTGTTTTGAGATCTAACACAAAGCCTGTTTTCGGTTGTAATTAAGGATAGTAGCGGGATTTTAGCCGGTCTTACCTAGCATATGTAATTGCTTTATATTACTTGCATATGTTTGCCGCTTATATGTGTGGATCGATGAGTATAAATGTGTTGATCATGAAGTAATCTTAAGATCTCTTTCTGGTTGATGTATTTATACTGGCCGATTGGCTTATATAAGGTTGCACTAGAGTACTAGCTGGTGTAGTTGTCTTAGTCATTCTTATCGGCCAATATTATTAGTTGAAGCCTACATGTCAATGAAGGCCGATAAGATTAGATTCATGTCTTACATATTTTCTAAGTGAGCCGATACAGCTTTGCCCTATCGGCTGGGCTATGACAATGTGTCATCGGTCTGTTGACCGATCGGCCATTGTTTTCTGACTCGGTTCGCTTGTTTCTTGTTGATTGCAGATCAAATCAACTGGCACGCTCTACTTACGACTAGGCAAGCCATTTGGACCTGCACTGGAGCTAAGCAGATCTCCCAGGCCGCCGTGGTAACGCGGAACCCGTTTGGTTGCTGGACGGGTCGAAATTCTGCGCCAACACGCTTTTGGCACGCCCAGTGGGACTTCAAGATTCAAGCTTCTCACCAGCAACAAGAACACCTCGAGATGTCGAAGCAGGCCGAGATCGTCGAGGAGAACGTCATTCCGGTGACCGCCGACCAGCTTAGCGCAGAACAAAAAGCTGAGATGGACAGTCTGGTCGCGCAGTTCCGGAATATGTACCTGCAGACATATTCCATGACTCGGCAGGGCACCTTGATTCAAAAGTCCAAGGTGGTCATGCCGAGTTCTGGAGATGGAGCTGGAACGTCGGCGGCGGCGCACGATCAAGCCGTCAAAACTGAAGACACTGCAGCGCCGACGTTGCAGGACCGAATCGACTCCGCAGTTCACTCTGCGCTAATCAACCAGTCGGGGATCCTGGTGAACACGGTGACCAATACGGTCAAGTCGATCCTGGATGGTTCAATCCATCAGTACAAGCCTCAGGGTCCGATCTACCTGCCAGAAAATAAGTTCCCTGCTTATCGGACTTTGAGGAACGACCTGAGCACGGCTCAGCCGACAACGCCGATGCCACCTCCATCGGCGCAACCAACAACGACCCTGCCGCTGGTCCTCACCAAGCAGGCGGGAGGAAGCCCTCAGCACATCACGGAGGAGCAGTACGCTCAATGGACCAAGGGGAAGCAACCGGTGGTTGAGCCGATGCAGCAAGTTCCCGTCCATCAGCCATCGGCCGGACAACCGCACGCCCCGGCAGTCAACGGTCCTCCGCTTCAAGCTGCATACAACGTGCCGCAAGGCTTTCAGCAGCACACCGCAGGGCAGTACGGCGCGCAGAACCTGGATCACCACTATCAACCGTACTCCCCCAGGCACTACCAAGCAGAGGGCCTCCAACAATCCTACCAGCAGGACCTCCCGCATCGGCCTGCAGGATACTGGGCTGACATGATAGCCGAAGTGATGCGAGATCAATTCGGCTTGAAGCCCAAAGAAAACTCTACAGTGTATCGGCACCCGTATCCCGAGGAATTTGACAGGGTTCCATTGCCGGGCCGATACAAGATCCCGGATTTCTCCAAGTTTTCGGGACAAGACAATGTCTCGACATATGAGCACGTCAGCCGATTCTTAGCGCAGTGCGGGGAGGCATCGGCTGTCGAGGCATTGAGGGTGAGGTTTTTCCCTCTGTCCTTATCAGGGTCTGCCTTCACATGGTTCTCTTCCTTGCCCTGCAATTCCATCAGAGGATGGATAGATCTGGAGAAGCAGTTTCATAGCTATTTCTACAATGGTGTACAAGAGATGAAGCTGTCCGATCTGACTGCCATCAGGCAGCGAATGGATGAATCGGTCCCTGAGTACATACAAAGATTCAGAGATATACGCAACAGATGTTATAGTCTCAGTCTGACCGATTCCCAGTTAGCCGACCTGGCATTTCAGGGATTGCTAGGGCCGATACGCGAGAGATTCTCCTCTCAGGAATTTGACAGCCTCGCTCAGCTGGCACAACGCGTATCGGCCCACGAGCAGCGATTCCAGGAGGCGAAGAAGTTCGCAAAAAGGGTTAACACGGTGTATCAGTACGCCTCCGACGATGAAGACGATGAAGACGCCGATGTCGACCTAGCCGAGTGGGCCCGGATGAAGAAATCAACAACCTGCCAGTGGGCCAAGAAAGGAGATAAAGAGGATAAATATGATTTCGACATCAACAAGGCTGACAAGATATTTGACCTGCTGTTGCAAGAAAAGCAGATTCAGCTGCCAGTAGGTCACGTATTGCCATCGGCCGAAGACATCAAGAAGAGGAGATATTGCAAGTGGCACAATTCCTATTCACACCATACGAATGAATGCAAGATCTTCCGGCAACAAATTCAATCGGCCATTGAGCAGGGCAGAATTAAGATCGATGATGCCAAGCGGCCGATGAAGATTGAAGGCCACCCGTTCCCAGTCAACATGGTGCGGGCGGACAGGGCCGATGGCGGTGGTCATCGGACTAGCAAGCGACCTCATCAGACCTCTGAGGGATTGATCAGAAAATATCAGCGGAGGCGGGAAGAACAAGCTCAAGACCAAGCCGATCAAGACAACTCCTACGACCCACACTGGGAGTGCGAGTTTTTTCGCTTCTGCTGGAATGAAGGGATGAGGTTGCCATCTATCCAGGAGTGCCCTGCATGCAGTGGTACAGAAGATTCGTATCAGGGCAACTCAAGCAGACAAACGCATCGGCCGGCCAAGCAACGGAAATCTGTGTATGAAAGGCTGGGGCCGATGCATCAAGATCAGCACAGTGAAGATGAGGAGCAAGTCCAGAACCCCCAATGGTGCCCAAGTGATGTATTCACCAAGACGCAGAAACGGCGGGTTCAGAGGCTGAGGAGGAAAGAGCAAATCCAAGAACAACAAGCTGAAATACCCCATCGGCCAACCAAGACCAGAAAAGAATGGAGAATAAAGTCCACGGTGGCCAGGGCCGATGAGGGCACCTCCAATACAGCTCAGGGCAGCTCAGCTCCAAAAGGTAAGAAAACGGCATCGGCGCCGGTCAACATGGTGTTTATATTGCCGGCAGAATACAGTGTGCAGGCGGCCGATGAAGCGATGGCTGATGAGGAACAAAGTTCAGCCAGACTACGGTTGTCACCGGACCAAGCCACCTTCGACAAGCCAGTTGACGCCAGCTATAGACATCTTCGGCCGTTGTACATCAAAGGATTCATCAACGGGCGGCCGATGACGAAGATGCTGGTCGATGGCGGCGCAGCAGTCAATTTAATGCCATACACAACCTTCAGGAAGCTTGGAAAAGTACCTGAGGATCTTATCAAGACAAATATGGTATTAAAAGACTTCGGTGGCAACGCATCCGAGGCGAAGGGGGTCCTGAACGTGGAACTCACCGTGGGCAGTAAAACAATTCCCACCACCTTCTTCGTCTTCGATGGAAAGGGTTCCTACAGCTTGTTGTTGGGACGAGATTGGATCCATGCTAATTGCTGTGTCCCTTCAACAATGCACCAATGCCTCATGCAATGGCAAGGGGACCAAGTCGAGATCGTGCAGGCCGATCGGTCAGTACATGTCGCCAATGCCGATCTCGCAGTTTGGGAGATGGAGGGAATCGATTGCTTGTCCGGGCGAGTCTGGGACGCCGATTTCCTCAAGGTAACCGATTGCGATATCGAGGCAATTGAAGATCAAGACCAGCGGTTACTTTAGCGAAGATGCACCATCCGCCGTTGATAATGACCTCTACACAGATGATGCGGTGGATGAGTTAGACGGCAAGTTAGGACAAGGTTTCACGTCGGCCGATGAGTTGGAAGAAATTGACATAGGGATAGGTGATAGGCCTAGGCCGACGTATGTAAGCACTAATTTGCCAAAGGAATATAAGAATAATTTGATAGATCTTTTGAAAGAATTCAGAGATTGTTTTGCATGGGAATACCATGAGATGCCTGGATTAAGCCGATCGATCGTAGAACATCGGCTACCAATCAAACAAGGCTATCGGCCTTTTAAGCAAGCTCCTCGGAGGTTTAAGGCCGATATGCACGAAGCCATAAAAGCAGAGATCACAAGACTTTACGACGCCAACTTTATCAGGCCCTGCCGATACGCGGAGTGGGTCTCCAACATAGTTCCGGTGTTGAAAAAGAACGGCAAGCTAAGGGTATGCATCGATTTCAGAGATCTAAATAAGGCGACGCCCAAAGATGAGTACCCTATGCCGTTGGCCGATTTGCTCGTTGACGCCGCTTCTGGGC
The DNA here is from genome assembly GCA_008326285.1 of Oryza officinalis. Taxonomy (NCBI): domain Eukaryota; kingdom Viridiplantae; phylum Streptophyta; class Magnoliopsida; order Poales; family Poaceae; genus Oryza; species Oryza officinalis. The sequence goes on along the minus strand of BDMV01000001.1, from coordinate 1,604,766 downwards.
ATAAGATCATCAGTTTCATGGACGGCAATGCGGGCTACAATCAGATCTTTATGGCTAAAGAGGATATTCACAAGACAGCCTTCAGGTGCCCAGGGGCAATCGGCCTATATGAATGGGTCGTCATGACATTTGGTTTGAAGAATGCTGGGGCTACGTATCAGAGGGCTATGAACTATATTTTTCATGATCTTATCGGCTCTCTGATTGAAGTCTATATAGACGATGTCGTCGTAAAGTCAAGGGAACATGATATGCACTTGGCCGACTTACGCAAGGTACTAGAAAGGGCGAGGAAATATGGTTTGAAGTTGAACCCTAATAAATGTGCCTTCGGCGTATCGGCCGGTCAGTTTTTGGGTTTCTTGGTCCATGAGAGGGGGATTGAAATCACACAGAAGAACATCGATGCCATCAAGAAAATCAAGCCTCCAGAAAACAAGACCAAGTTACAGTCTCTGCTTGGCAAGATCAACTTCGTCCGGCGTTTTATATCAAATTTGTCGGGTCGTATAGAGCCATTCACTCCGCTGTTAAAGATAAAGGACGACGAAGAGTTTATATGGGGTGACAAGCAACAGAAAGCGCTAGACGATATCAAAGAATATTTAACTTCTCCGCCGGTCTTAATCCCTCCACAGAAAGGAATCCCATTCAAATTGTACTTGTCAGCCGATGAGAAATCCATCGGCTCAGTCCTGGTTCAAGACGTTAACGGCAAGGAAAGAGCTATTTTTTATCTCAGCAGGAGAATGTTAGATGCGGAAACAAGGTACACGCCAGTGGAGAAATTATGCCTTTGTCTATATTTTTCATGTACTAAATTGAGGCATTACCTGCTTTCCAACGAGTGCATAGTGGTGAGCAAGGCCGATGTGATGAAATACATGCTATCGGCCCCTGTGTTGAAAGGACGAGTTGGGAAGTGGATCTTTGCTTTAACGGAGTTTGATCTTCGATATGAATCGGCCAAAGCGATCAAAGGACAAGCCCTGGCCGATTTCATCGTTCAACATAGAGATGACTCAGTTGCATATGCAGACATTGTACCGTGGACGTTATATTTCGATGGATCCGTCTGCAGACACGGTTGCGGTATCGGCCTAGTCATCATCTCCCCTCGGGGGGCAAGTTTCGAGTTCGCATTCACTATCAAGCCTTATTATACCAACAATCAAGCAGAATATGAGGCGGTGCTCAAAGGCTTGCAGTTGTTACAAGAAGTCGAGGCCGATGCCGTGGAAATCATTGGTGATTCACAGCTAGTAATTAATCAACTTTCTGGGGAGTATGAGTGCAGAGATGATATTCTCAAAGTCTATAATGAAGAGTGCACAGAGTTGTTACACGGTTTCCGGATCGTAACGATGAGGCACATACCCAGGAAGCAGAATTTCGAAGCCAATGATTTAGCTCAGGGGGCATCGGGGTACAGGCCGATGGCTAAAGACATTCCAATTCAGGTTGCTCTCGTGCACGCCGATGATTGGAGGTTTGATATCATTGAGTATTTGAGAAACCCTTCCCAATCGGCGTCACGCAGAATGAAATATAAAGTGTTACACTATGTTTTACTGGACGATAACCTATATTATCGGACGGTTGATGGTGTCCTACTCAAATGCCTAGGTCCTGAGGAGGCTAAGACCGTTATGGGCGAAGTACATGAAGGGATTTGTGGCACCCATCAATCGGCCCATAAAATGAAATGGCTGATGAAGCGCGTCGGATACTTTTGGCCAACCATGCTAGAAGATTGCTTCAAGTATTATAAAGGATGTCAGGATTGTCAGAAATTTGGAGCAATTCAGAGAGCACCGGCATCGGCTATGCATCCAATCATAAAGCCGTGGCCGTTTCGAGGATGGGGAATAGATATGATCGGCCAGATTAACCCACCATCTAGTAAGGGACACAAGTATATATTAGTGGCTACAGATTACTTCACAAAGTGGGTTGAGGCCGTTCCTCTCAAGAAGGTTGATTCCAAAGATGCTATTCAGTTCGTCAAGGAGCATATCATATATCGGTTTGGGTTACCTCAGACGATAACCACAGATCAGGGATCGATCTTCGTGTCCGATGAGTTCGTCCAATTTGCTGACAGTATGGGCATCAGATTACTCAATTCTTCTCCTTACTACGCGCAGGCTAATGGGCAGGCAGAGGCTTCCAACAAGTCTTTGATCAAATTAATCAAGAGGAAAATTGACGAACAGCCAAGACAATGGCATACAACGCTGGCCGATTCCCTTTGGGCGTATCGGATGGCTTGCCATGGTGCAATCCAAGTGCCTCCCTATCAGCTGGTCTATGGGCATGAAGCTGTACTGCCGTGGGAAACCGCCATCGGCTCAAGAAGGATTGCTTTGCAAGACGACTTGACAGCCGATGAGTACCATAATCTTATGGTTGATGAACTGGACGATTTGGCACATGTTCGATTACGGGCCTTGGAGAAAATCAAGCGCGATAAAGATAGAGTGGCCCGTCATTATAATAAAAAGGTTGTTGCCAAATCGTTTGAGGAAGGAGACCTTGTGTGGAAATTGCTAATGCCGATCGGCTCCAAAGATAACAAATTCGGCAAGTGGTCACCTAATTGGGAAGGCCCTTTTCTCATTCATCGATGTGTTCCTCACAATGCCTATCTGCTCAAGGGATTAGATGGCGAGATTTATGGACGAGCTCTCAATGGCAAATACTTGAAACGGTATTATCCCAGTATCTGGATTGATTCATGATCGGCCCCCTAGCCGATTTATGATAACAGCCGATGTAGTCAAACATCGTCTCTAGATGGCCGATAAATACTATCGCCCTTAGTTCAAATTTCAGAACATGAGCCCTCATCTTCCAAAATTTGGGGGGCATCATTACATACAGGAATTTTCAAGGAATTATCAGAAGACTTCGGCTTGCTGGCCGATGCGATGGTTTATGCAGGAATTTTCACAGATTGTTCAGTTTGGCGATTGACTTCGGCTATCTGGCTGATGAGATTGCGTATAATCGGATTGTTCATCTTGAAGATACATATGGTTGGAATTTTCAAAACAGTTCGGCTGCACGGCCGATAAAGGGTAAAGAGGATTTCAGAATCAATAAATTAAGCTGGAATTATCGAAACAAATTCGGCTGCATGGCCGATAAGGTGTACGGTTCTACATTGTAGAAATAACATGTGCTACATCACCCAATGAAGTCTGCAATAGCAGCAATGGCCTTACGACGGATGTGCTCAACGTCTTCGATAGCCTGGGCATCATCGGCCATCGTCCCTGGGATTGGTTTCAGTGACTTGCTCAGGGTTGCGAGGTACTTGGCCGATGCCTTGAGCTTTGCCGTCTGGTCTTCTATGATCTTGGGCGATGCAGCTATCCCGGCTTCGACTTCCTGGATTTCTTGGCGTGTAGCGGATAGCTTCGATTCTAGCTCTGCCTCGAGGCGACGGAGTTCTTCAAGCTTATTTTTCAGCACGATCGGCTCCACCGCTAGCTCATCCAACCTGGTCTTATCGGCATTCACCTGAGCTTTGCTAGCGGACAGAGCCGATTCCATTTGTTCGCGCTGTCGTCGCTCTGCAAGTCTTTCCTTTGCTCTGAAAAGCTTGAATTGGTACTGTTCCAGGAAGATGGCCGGCGTAAGGATTTCCATCAGGTCTTCGGGCAGTTCGTCTTGGATTTCTTGTACCCTGACTCTGATGGAGGAGCACTCTTCTACCAAGCACTCCAGCGAGGCTTCTAGCCGATTCCCAATGTCAGTCAGCCGGTTCTTCAGATCGTCGGAGATTGGTGCCTTGGCTGCGTTGGGTATTTCCTTATCCTCATCATCAAGGAACTGGCCGATATCGAAGGAAAACATGTCGGCTAGGTTCTGCAAGTATCAACATGGGTTGAAGTTAGTCTTGTTAGTCAGGAATCGGCAGAAAGAGGATCAGAGTGATCATGGTTACCTGTGTTGGAGCATTGGTGGTGATCGCATCGGCCTCCCTTTGCTTTGACGACACAGCAGGCGAGGGGGCTGGCCGATGTGGTGAAGGTGATGGAGCCCTAGGCTGAAAAGCAGGAAATTGGTGAATAGGGCTATGAGATTAAAGAAATAATAAAAAAAATCAATTCTTACCGAGACAGTCGGAGAGGGCGGTGGAGAAGGAGAAGGGGTTCTCAATCGTGCCTTGGCTCGTTCGCGTCGTTGTAAAGTTGTTTTCTTGGATCTTGGCATAGGGGCCGATTGAGTTCTTTCCTTCAATACAGATGACACCGCAGCCTGAAAAGGATATGAGGTTAAAATATGACAGTACAAAGGGATTATGTAAACACAGAGAAGGGATTTTATTGACCTTGCGAACTGCGTGTCTGGTTCTTCTCAGTCGCGGGGCGTCATCTTGGTCATCGGCCGGTGGGATCTCCGTAGCTTCGGCCGATGGCTCTTGGGTGGTTTCGACCGATGGGTTTTCTTCTTTGTCTGCATCGGCCGCTGCTGCGTCGATCTCCTCCTCCATCACTTGTTCTTCGAGGAATTCTTCTAAGGAGGGGTCTAGCTCTTCAGCATCGGCTTGGTCATCAACTCTGGCTTTCTTGCTGACTTTCTGCGATTTGCCTTTGGCCGGTGCCTTCCTCTTGGGGTATTCTTTAAGCATCGGACCTTGCTTGAACATAAAGGAGTTCAAGGTATTTGACCAGAAGTAGCTGGCAGCTGACATTAATGGCTCATTTTTCTTGGTATCGGCCAGGGACAAAGTTATGCATTGGCCGATTCCAATCTCATCCCAGTGGACTTGTTTGACGGCAGCGATCCTTTTGTGCCAAGTCCTATATCCAGTAAGCTTTGATGGCCATGATCTGAAGGTGTGCTTCCACGCCGAAATGGTGGGTTTGGCTTGTCTGAAAGGGATTCTGTCTGTCTCGGCGTTGATGAGCCAGGTTGGGTCGCAGTCGCCCATGGGGCCCAAGAGGAAGCGATGGGACTTATCGTCGGTGGGAATCAGGATTTGGTTCTTGAAGACCTAAAACGTGAGAACGACGATGAAAATATAAGGCCTAAGGGGGGCAGAAAGTAAAGACCTAATTTGGGGAAATCGGCGAAAATGATAATAATGCGGGTTTTGAAGGAATCGACTTACTGCAGGGATCTCGGAGGTGTAGAACGGGGCGGAGGCCATCGTTGTCGTTGGAGGGGTCGCTGTGAAGGGGGTCGAAGTTGACGAGACGCCGAGGGGTCGCCGGAATTAAAGAACACGAGGGGTTTGTCGAATCGGCGGCGAGAGGATTCGAATCTGGATCTGTGCGGTTTTTAGGTTAAACCTAGCAAAGAGTCGATGAGTTCCCTGGAGCTAATTCCGCCACATTATATAATGAAGCGGAATTGGGGGGCATGTGTTGACGACGGATTTTGGTAATCGACTTGGAAGGAAAGAGGAAACCGAAGCAGAGAAGAAGGATTGAGTTGGAATCAGACCAAGCTTTGTATCGGACTCGGTAACTGTATCGGACTTGGGGAGTGTTGCTATAAAGGGCATATCGGCCGATACGGATTTGGTTTGGTCACGGGCCGATACGGGTTGTGAGTTGACAGTGTCAACGTGGGCTTGGTCTGGGCTCGAAGTAAGCTTCAAGGAAGTTGCCGAATAGAGATAAAGCTCGGTTTTGGGCAATTGTATCTTGTAAATTAGGTAGTTTAGATCTAATCTGTGGCTAGAGTCTGCCGCGAAGACTTGTTTGTTAGTTGTGGATAAGATCGTGCCCTACAAGGGTTCTGTTGTAACCTCGGGTATAAATATCCCGATAGTTTGTACAGGAAAATTCTCTCGAATCAATCACAAAAAACCAGTTCAATCTACTTTCGGCGCATCGCCAACCCTCGCAAGAGGTCTTCTTCAGCGAGTTCTTGCTTCCTCCGAGCAGAGGTAAGAACTCGTTCCCGACGATCTGCATCGTCGGGGCTAACGTGTCGCTTTAGACACGTTAAGCCTCGATGATGTGATCGTCGATTATCATGTCTTGGATAATTTTGACGAGTGTCTCGATTAAGCCTTGCCAGCGGTTTACTCGTTTTAGGGTTTATTGCCGACGATGGTTTAATTCTCATGCTTGGCTAGATTATTCAATGCATCTGTCATCCCCAAAAGCAATCGACGGCCTGATTTTCTTTGTGTTAAGTCTCAATTCACACTCTGAGTTGTTATCGACCTTAGTCCTGTTTTGAGATCTAACACAAAGCCTGTTTTCGGTTGTAATTAAGGATAGTAGCGGGATTTTAGCCGGTCTTACCTAGCATATGTAATTGCTTTATATTACTTGCATATGTTTGCCGCTTATATGTGTGGATCGATGAGTATAAATGTGTTGATCATGAAGTAATCTTAAGATCTCTTTCTGGTTGATGTATTTATACTGGCCGATTGGCTTATATAAGGTTGCACTAGAGTACTAGCTGGTGTAGTTGTCTTAGTCATTCTTATCGGCCGATATTATTAGTTGAAGCCTACATGTCAATGAAAGGCCGATAAGATTAGATTCATGTTTTACATATTTTCTAAGTGAGCCGATACAGCTTTGCCCTATCGGCTGGGCTATGACAATGTGTCATCGGTCTGTTGACCGATCGGCCATTGTTTTCTGACTCGGTTCGCTTGTTTCTTGTTGATTGCAGATCAAATCAACTGGCACGCTCTACTTACGACTAGGCAAGCCATTTGGACCTGCACTGGAGCTAAGCAGATCTCCCAGGCCGCCGTGGTAACGCGGAACCCGTTTGGTTGCTGGACGGGTCGAAATTCTGCGCCAACAGGCGGGTACCAGAGGCTGAGGAAGAAAGAGCAAGTTCAGGAGCAACAGGCGGCAACCGCCAATCGGCCCACCGGGACTAAAAAAGAATGGAGGGTAAAATCTACGGTGGTCATGGCCAATGAGGGCACCTCGCAGTCACGAGCCCCTGCATCTGCAAAAGGTAAAGGCATAGCATCGGCTTCTGTTAACATAGTTTTCGTGTTGCCAGCGGAGTACAGCGTACAGATGGCCGATGAGGCAGTAGCCGAAGATGAGATAGAGCGATCTTCGGCTAGGCTACAGTTGTCACCAGACCAAGCCGTGTTCGACAAGCCGCCCGATACCAGCCATAGGCACCTCCAGCCGTTATACATCAAGGGGTTCGTCAACGGGCGGCCGATGACGAAGATGATTTGATGCCATATACAACCTTCAGGAAGCTTGGAAAAGTACCTGAAGATCTCATCAAGACTAACATGGTGTTAAAGGACTTTGGTGGCAACGCATCGGAGGCAAAAGGGGTGTTGAACGTGGAGCTCACAGTGGGCAACAAGACAATACCTACCACCTTTTTTGTTTTCGATGGAAAGAGTTCCTATAGCCTGTTGTTGGGACGTGATTGGATCCACGCAAATTGTTGCGTTCCCTCAACAATGCATCAATGCCTCATTCAATGGCAAGGGGACCAAGTCGAGATCGTGCAGGCCGATAGGTCAGTGCATGTGGCCAATGCCGATCTTGCCGTATGGGAGATGGAGGGAATCGAGTGCCTGTCTGGACGAGTTTGGGAGGCCGATTTCCTCAAAGTAACTGACTGCGACATCGAGACAATTGAAGATCAAGACAAACAGTTGCTTTAACAAAGGTTTGCCATCCACCAGCCAAGACGAGCAAGATAGTCCCTATACAGGTGACGCGGTGGATGAGTTAGATGGAAAATTGGGACAAGGCTTTACGTCGGGCGATGAACTTGAAGAGGTTGATATAGGAATAGGTGATAGGCCTAGGCCGACGTATGTAAGTGCTAACCTGCCAAAGGATTATAAGAATAATTTGATAAGTCTTTTGAAAGAATTCATGGATTGTTTTGTATGGGAATATCATGAGATGCCAGGATTAAGCCGATCGATTATAGAACATCGGTTACCTATCAAACCAAGCTATCAGCCATTTAAACAAGCTCCCAGGCGATTTAAGGCCGATATGCACGAAGCTATCAAGACAGAGATCACAAGACTTTACGATGCCAACTTTATCAGACCCTGCCGATACGCGGAGTGGGTTTCCAACATAGTTCTAGTGTTGAAGAAAAACGGCAAACTCAGGGTGTGTATTGATTTCAGAGATCTAAACAAAGCAACACCAAAAGACGAGTACCCTATGCCGTTGGCTGATTTGCTAGTTGATGCTACATCTGGACACAAGATCATCAGCTTTATGGACGGAAACGCAGGTTACAATCAGATTTTTATGGCTGAGGAAGATATTCACAAGACTGCTTTCCGATGTCTAGGGGCAATCGGCCTATACGAGTGGGTTGTCATGACATTCGGTTTAAAAAACGCCAGAGCTACTTATCAGAGGGCAATGAATTATATTTTTCATGATCTTATTAGCTTTTTGATCGAGGTTTACATTGACGATGTCGTCGTAAAGTCAAAAGAGTATGATATGCACTTGGCCGATTTACGCAAGGTACTAGAAAGAGCAAGGAAATATGGTCTAAAGATGAACCCTAACAAGTGTGCCTTTGGCGTATCGGCTGGTCAATTTTTGGGTTTCTTGGTTCACGAAAGGGGAATTGAGATTACACAGAAGAATATCGACGCTATAAAAAAGATCAAGCCTCCACCTAACAAGACCAAGTTACAATCTCTGCTCGGCAAGATCAACTTTGTCCGGCGCTTTATATCGAACCTATCAGGCAGGATAGAGCCGTTCACTCCATTGTTGAAGACAAAGGATGATCAAGAATTTACATGGGGTGACAAGCAGCAAAAGGCGCTGGACGATATCAAAGAATACTTGAGCTCCCCACCAGTTCTAATTCCTCCACAAAAGGGAGTTCCGTTCAGGCTGTACCTATCGGCCGATGAGAAGTCCATCGGCTCAGTTTTGGTTTAGGACATTGATGGCAAAGAAAGGGCTATTTTCTATCTCAGCAGGAGGTTGTTAGATGCTGAAACAAGGTACACGCCAGTGGAGAAGTTATGTCTGTGCTTTTATTTTTCATGCACTAAATTGAGGCATTATTTACTTTCCAATGAGTGCATTGTGGTAAGTAAGGCCGATGTGATGAAATACATGTTATCAGCCCCCGTGTTGAAAGGGAGAATTGGGAAGTAGATTTTTGCCGTAACAGAGTTTGACCTACGGTATGAATCGGCCAAAGCGATCAAGGGACAAGCCCTAGCCGATTTTATTGTTCAACATAGAGATGATTCAATTGCATAATCAGACATTGTGCCATGGACGTTGTATTTTGATGGGTCCGTTTGCAGACATGGGTGCGGTATTGGCTTAGTCATCATATCCCCTCGGGGGGCAAGCTTCGAATTTGCGTTCACCATTAAGCCTTATTATACTAACAATCAAGCAGAATATGAAGCTGTTCTTAAGGGTTTACAGTTATTACAAGAGGTCGAGGCCGATTCCGTGGAAATTATTGGCGATTCGCAGTTGGTCATCAATCAACTTTCTGGGGACTATGAATGCAAGAATGATATTCTCAGGGTCTACAATGTAGAGTGCAAGAAGTTGCTACAAGCTTTCAAGATTGTGACGATGAGGCATATACCCAGGAAGCAGAACTTCGAGGCCAATGATTTAGCTCAGGGGGCATCAGGATACAGGCCGACGGCCAAAGATGTTCAGATTCAGATTGCAACCGTGGATGCCGATGATTGGAGGTATGCTATCATCGAATATTTGAGAAATCCTTCTCAATCGGCGTCACGAAAGATGAAATACAAAGTTTTACACTATGTTTTGCTGGATGATGATCTATACTATCGGACGATTGATGGTGTCTTGCTCAAGTGCTTGAGTCTAGAGGAAGCCAAAGTTGTTATGAGCGAGGTTCATGAAGGGATTTGTGGAACACATCAATCGGCCCATAAAATGAGATGGCTTTTAAAGCGCGTTGGATATCTTTGGCCGACAATGCTAGAGGATTGTTTCAAATATTATAAAGGATGTCAAGATTGTCAGAAGTTTGGTGCAATTCAGAGAGCACCGGCATCAGCTATGCATCCAATCATAAAGCCATGGCCGTTTCGTGGATGGGGTATAGATATGATCGGCCAGATTAACCCACCATCAAGCAAAGGACACAAGTATATTTTAGTGGCTACGGACTACTTCACAAAGTGGGTTGAGGCCATCCCTCTTAAGAAAGTCGATTCCAAGGATGCCATCCAGTTTGTTAAAGAGCATATCATATACAGATTTGGACTTCCACAAACATTGACGACCGATCAAGGATCAATTTTCGTGTCCGATGAGTTTGTTGAGTTTGCCGACAGCATGGGCATTAAGCTATTGAATTCTTCTCCATACTATGAGCAAGCTAATGGGCAGGCAGAAGCTTCTAATAAGACTTTAATCAAGTTGATCAAGAGGAAAATTGACGAACAGCCGAGACGGTGGCATACCACGCTGGCCGATTCCCTTTGGGCATATCAGATGGCTTGTCATGGTGCAACCCAAGTGCCGCCGTATCAGTTGGTTTATGGACATGAAGCCGTACTACCGTGGGAGACCAACATCGGCTCAAGAAGGATTGCATTGCAAGACGACTTGACAGCCGATGAGTACCATAATCTTATGGTTGATGAGTTAGATGATTTGGCACACGTCCGATTGCGGGTTTTGGAAAAAATAAAACGAGATAAAGATCGAGTTGCTCGTCATTATAACAAAAAGGTTGTCGCCAAGTCATTTGAGGAAGGGGATCTTGTTTGGAAATTAATGCTGCCGATCGGCTCCAGAGATAACAAGTTCGGCAAGTGGTCACCTAATTGGGAAGGTCCTTTTCAGATTCATCAGTGTGTTCCTCGCAATGCTTATCTACTAAAAGGATTGGATGGAGAAATTTATGGCAGAGCCCTTAATGGCAAGTATTTAAAGAAATATTATCCGAGCGTATGGATAGATTCATGATCAGCCTTGCAGCCGATTTCTGATAACAGTCGATGTACAATGCATCGTCTTCAGATGGCCGATATACACTATCGCCCTTAGATCAAATTTTACAACATGAGCTCTCATCTTCCAAAATTTGGGGGGCATATATATATATAAGCAGGCAATTTTTCTTAGACTTCAAAGTTATAGACTTCAAATTTTTCTTAGACTTGTTCAGATCAAATTTGGCTAATTGGCCGATGAGATATATGTCAAAACAGGAGGTTATCTTTACAGAAAGAACATGAAAGTATATTACATCAGCCTATGAATTTTTTGATAGCTGCAATGGCCTTACGACGGATTTGTTCAATGTCTTCTATTGCCTGAGCATCATCGGCCATCGACCCTGGGATTGGCTTCAAGGACTTGCTCAGGGTCGCAAGGTATTTGGCCGATGCCTTCAGCTTTGCTGTTTGGTCTTCTATGGCCTTCGGTGATGCAGCTATCCCGGCTTCAACTTCTTGGATTTCCTTGTGAGTTGCTTCTAGCTTCAACACTAGATCTGCTTCGAGGCGACGGAGTTCTTCAAGCCTATTGGTTAAAACGATCGGCTCAATGGCCAGCTCATCCAACCTAGTTTTGTCAGAATTAACTTGAGCTTTGCTGGCCGTCAAGGCCGATTCCAAGCTTTCGCGCTCCCGCCTCTCCGCGATTCTTTCTTTAGCCTTGTGGAGTTTGAAGTGGTATTGTTCCAAGAAGATGGCCGGCGTCAGAACCTCCATCAGGTCTTCAGGTAGTTGATCTTGAATTTCTTGTACCCTACTCCTGATGGGATTGTAGTTCTCCACCAAGGATTCCAATGATGATTCCAGCCGATTAGCGATATCGCACAGCCGGTTCTTCAATTCTTCAGAGATTGACGCCTTGGCTGTGCTGGGTGGCTCTCTGTCCTTATCATCAAGAAATTGGCCGATATCAAAAGAAAACATATCGGCTAAGCTCTGCAAACATCAAGATAGGGCATGGTCAATCCTGTCAAACAAAAATCGGCGAGGGATTCGAAGTGATCTGGTTTACCTGTGATGGGGCATCGGATGTGCTTGCATCGGCCTCCTGTTGTTGTTGTTCTAAGACGGTGGGCGAGGGAGTTGGCCGATGTGGTGCGGGTGATGGAGCTCGCGGCTGAGGAAAGACAAGAAAACGGTGATCAGATCCATATTATCAGAGAATTAAGGCGAAAAGATTAACTCTTACCGAAGCAATCGGAGAGGGTGGTGGAGAAGGAGAAGGTGTTCTCAATCGGGCCTTGGCTTGTTCGCGCTTTTGCAAGGTTGCCTTCTTAGTTCTTGGTAAGGGGGCCGATTGAGTCCTTGCTTTAAGTAAAGACGATGCAACGACCTGGGAAGGAAATCAAGTTATAGCATACCAGTGGAAGGAGACTGCATAAACTCAAGAAAGAGATTATATTAACCTTGCGGACTGCATGTCTGGTTCTCCTTGGCTGAGCAACGTCAGCTTGGTCATCGGCCGATGGAATCGTGGTGGTTGCAGCCGATGGGTCTTTGGCTGACTTGGCCGACGGCTCTTTAGCGGTGTTGGCCGATGGATCTTCTTCTTCAGGCAGATCGGCAGCTGCTGCATCGACCTCCTCCTCCATTACTTGGTCATCGAGGAATTCTTCCATGGAGGGGTTTAGTTCATCAAGATCGGTTTGATCGTCAGTCCTGGGTTTCTTGCTGGTTTTCTGAGTTTTTTCTTTTGTTGGCGCCTTCCTTTTAGGAGTTTCTTTGGTTATCGGCCCTTGGAGCAATGATGATACCTTTGGGGCAGTCAGGCCGATAACCGATTCCAGGACAATTCTTCCTGATGGAGCCAGGGCTAGAGCGTAAGAGATTTTCTGCCTGCTGTTGCTGATTGATGATATTGGGGCGTCAGGAACCTGGGGACTGATGTTGTCAAGGAGCTCTGTTAAATAGAACCTGGCCGATTGATGGAAGAGATGAGAAGCCCATTCCTGCCACCATGATTGGAAGCTGATGTGAATAAAAGGGCTCAACCATAATTGGTCACAGTCGCCCAAGTTTGGTGCTCCGATCTCTAGGGCCTTACTCATAATCAGGGCCGATGAGACCATGCCCCTGCTCTCTAGGAGTCGATGGAAGTCTAGGCTGATGGGAAGTTGTCCAAGCCCACATTGTCTGGCAGCCACCATTGGGTTGTAAAACTCATATGATAAGCTGGTGCTCCTGCCTTGGAACACGCCTACTGGGAGCAAGCAAGGAGTAATGCCAATCATGAAAATCTCCCTTGAAACCATGTCATCATTTAGATGGCTTAGGGTCAGATCAGTAGGGAGCTCAAACTCAGAGTCTGAAGGATAAACGTACATGTCATCCTGGTTGATGGAGGGCCAGTATAGAATCGAGTAAACCAGGTGGATATGTCTTCGGCCGATTGCTCTGCTTCAGGATATGTTGAGGCTGCTTCTCCAAAGGACATACATCTTTTTGATGAGGGATCCTCGTTGTCAGTATAGTCCGATGGGAAGACTGAGTCTGATAACGGAGGCCGATCGACCATGGTGTTGGTATGAATTGTTAGCCACAACTGGATAAACCACCATGGACCTCCGTGTGCTACCGTCCGTTTTAGCATTAAATCCTGAGTGGTAGAATAAAGCAACCGATAGACAGCTTCAAGGAGATATCGGCCGAGAGGAATTTGCTTCTTTTCAACCAGGGCCTGGGCTAGATGTTGACAGTTCAAAGTAGGGCCACAGGTTGATCTGCAGAAGATGAATCTTTCTAACCATAGGGTCAGAAAAGCCACATGCTCTCTCTCTGAGACAGATCCTTGTTCCATATGTTCAGATATGTATCCAGACCAACCTCCAATCTTCTTGGTCTTCAGCTTGTGGGTGCTGTTAATAAGGAGGTTGAAGGGATTGATCTCAGAGTGTATATCCAATCCTGTCAGCATCTTGACATCTATCAGTGTTGGGGTCATCGGACCTTGCCGAAACAGAAAAGCATTTTGGGTGCTAGACCAGAAATAGGTGGCTGCTAACATGAGAGGTTCATTCTTCTTGGTATCGGCCAAGGACAGAGTAATGCACTGGCCGATTCCTATTTCATCCCAATGGACTTGCTTGGCTGCAGCAATCCTCTTGTACCAAGTCTTGTAGCCATTGAGCTTGGACGGCCAAGATCTAAAGGTGTGCTTCCACGAAGCGACATTGGGTTTTATTTCTTTGAAAGGGGTTATGTTTGTCTCTGCGTTTATCAGCCAGGTTGGGTCGGGATTGCCCATGGGGCCTAGAAGGAACCGATGTGACTTGTCATTGGTGGGAATTAAGATTTGGTTCTTGAAGACCTACGACATGAAAACGATGATTAAAGATAAAATCCGGAGGGGCAAGAACAGAAACCCTAGGTTGAAGAACTTGGCGGGAAAACAAAAATGTGAATTCAGAAAGGATTGACTCACCACGGGGATCTCAGAAGCGTAGAACGGCAAGAAAGCCATTGATGAACTTGAAGGGGTCGTCGATAAGGGGGGTTGATGCCGAAGGGACATCGAGGAGTCGCCGGAGTCAAGAAGCGCAAGTGGTTAATGAAAAGATGCGCGAGGAAATCGGCGGTGGAGAGTTGCGAATCTGGATCTGCGCGGTTTTCAGGCAAACCCTAGCGAAGAAGTCGATGAGTTCCTCGGAGCTAATTCTGCCACATTATATAATGAAGCGGAATTGGGGGGCATGTGTTAATAGCAGATTTTCGTAATCTATTCAGAGAGGAAAGAGAAAACCGACGCAGAGAAGATAGGCTAAGTTGGAGTTGGACCAAGTCTTGTATCGGGCTCAGTAAGCGTATCGGACTGAAAGAGGCTCTAGCAGAAAGGGTGTATCAGCCGATACGGATTCAATATGGCCATCGGCCGATAGAGTTAGGAAGTTGATAGAGTTAGCATGGGCTTGGTTTGGGCTCAAGATAAGCTTCAAGGAGATTGCCAAATAGAGATAAGGCTTGGTTTTAGGCAATTGTATCTTGTAAATTAAGTAAGTTTAGATCTAATATTTGGCAAGAGTCTGCCGCGAAGACTCGTTTGTTAGTTAGAGATAAGATCGTGTCCTACAAGGACCATGTTGTAACCTTGGGTATAAATATCCCGGTAGTCTATACATAGAGACTCTCTCTCTGACAATCAATTCAACACAAGTCAATCTAATTTTGGCGCATCGCCAACCCTCGTAAGAGGTTAACTTCCTACGAGTTCTTGCTTCCCCGGAGCAGAGGTAAGAACTCGTACCCGATGATTTACATCGTCGGGGCTAGCGTGTTGATTTAGACACGTTAAGCCCTGGCGATGTGATCGTCGTCTATCATGTTTTAGCTAATCTTGACGTGGCTTTCTAATTCTGTCTCGCCAGCGGTTAACTCGTTTTAGGGTTTATTGCTGACGATGGTCGAATTAGTTTGCTCGTTTAGATTATCTAAAGCATCTACCATCCCCAAAAACAATCGACGGCTTGATTTTCTTTGTGTTAATTCTCGATCTACACTCTGAGTTGCTATCGACCTTAGTCGTGTTTCGAGATTTAATTCAAAGTCTGTTTTCGATCGTAATTAAGGATAGCACTGAGGTTTCAGCCGGTCTTACCTAATGCATGTGATTATTTATGTTTTTGCATGTATTTACCACTTGTATGAGTAGATCGGTAAATATAAATATATTTATCACAGGGCATTCTTAGGACTCCTCTGTGTTTAGTATATCTATATTGGCTGATTGGCTTGTATAAGTTTGCACTGGAGAATTAGCTAGTGTATTTATCATCATGCATTCTTCATCGGCCGATTCCATTAAGTTGCCTTAAACACATTAATATGGGCCGATAAGATTAGATTTATTCATCAATTTTATTATGTTATAATTTCAAGTGAGCTGATGTAGCTTTGTCCTATCGGCTAGGCTCTCATGATACGACATCGGCCTATCGGCCGATTGGCCATCGTTTCTAATGTGGTTTATTTGTTTAAAACTTGTTGATTGCAGATCAAATCAACTGGCACACACTAAACATACTTAGGCAAGCCATTGGACCTGCACTGGAGGAAAGCAAACCTCCCAGGCCGCCGTGGAAACGTGGAACCCGTTTTGTTGTGAGGCGGGTCGAAATTCTACGCCAACAGTGGTACACCTCTTTAATAAAACCAGTAGCTAAAAGCTTGGCTAATTCTGCTCTAATGATTTCTTTTCTCTCTAGAGCGAAACGGCACAGAAGCTGCTTGATTGGCTTGGCATCTGGACGTACATGTAGGGCGTGCTCGGCAACCTCCCTTGGGACACCAGGCATGTCAGATGGCTTCCATGCAAAAATGTCCTTGTTGGCCTGGAGGAAGTTGACGAGCGCGTCTTCCTATTTATCGCTCTGGTCATTGCCAATGATGGCGGTCTTGTCAGGCGTCGTTGGGTCGAGGATGACTTTTTTGGTTGCCGCATCTGAGGTGTCCAGCGAGATCTTTGGAGTTTTGGCGACTGGAAGTTCTGGTTCACCGGGTGACTTTGAAGCTGAGGTTGTGGCGATTGCTTGTTGCTGCAATGAGGTCTCGATTGTCTGAGCCATGTCGCAGTTTTTCTTGTCGCAGACAAAGGACTGTCTGAGGTCAGCTCGGAGGGAGATGATGCCCTTGGGACTTGGCATCTTCATCATGGCGTAGGCGTAGTGGGCGATCGCCATAAACTTGGCCATGGCTGGCCTACCAAGGATGGCGTGGTAGGTTGTCTCAAAGTCTGCGTCCTCGAACACCACGTTCTCGGTGCGGAAGTTGTCGGGGTCGCCGAAAGTAACTGGCAGAGTAACTTGGCCGAGTGGTGTCGAGGAGGTGCCGGGGATGACGCCGTGGAAGGGTGACTTGCTAGGGGGAAGCATGGAGTGCGGCAGGCCCATATCCTTGAAAGTCTTGGAGAAGAGGATGTTGAGGGTGCTTCCGTCGTCGATGAGCACCCTTTTAAGGCATACTCCCCGAACGACAGGGTTGAGGACAAGCGGGTAGCGTCCCGGGTGTGGCAAGTGTTTCGGGTGGTGTTAACACCAGAATCTGGTAAGCCCCGAAGTTCTCATCGGCCCAGGATCCATATCGGCTCAAGGTTGGTATCGGCCTAGAGTCTTATATCGGCCGATGGGGGTTTTCTTAAAACCAGCCACCAACAGCAATCGGATTCTTGTTAGATTTGGGAAGATCTTATCCAGAGAAGACCGAGTTCAAGAAGGATGCGGCTTGTATTTATTAATTAGGGAGAGTTTGTTAGCTTTCTGTTTTATCTTTAGGAAAGTGTGTTAGTGTCCGGCAAGGACTTTTTTTGTTTCCTTTTATCCTTAGAAAAGTTTGAGTCGTAATCTGTTAGGATCTTTGTTAGTCTATGGGTATAAATATGTAAGCCCAAGGTTCATGTAAAATCATCACATGATCAATACAACTTCGGCGCATCGCCACCTTTTTACTTTCGTCTTCTTCGGCGAGTTCATGCCCTTCCTACGAGGGGTAAGTCTCGTTATGGCTGCCTGTGCTGTCGGGGCTAGGGCTTCGACGTTCTAATCTCGGCAACATAAGCACCTACTATCATATATCTTAGTCAATCTGATTTAGCTTCTCGATTTCATCGTATCGGCCGAGATTCGTTTTAGGGTTTACGCCAGTATCGACTATATCGCCTTGCTAGATTAGGTTGGCTAAGGTATCCACCACCCTGAAAATCAGTCAAGGGCTTGATTGTCTAGGTCTTGCGTTTCTTTTCATACTTAGTGCTGCATCAGTTCAGTTTGATCTACTAAGTCGTGATTAGAACCGTAATTTCTAACCTGCTTGTTGGCTGCCAATAAGAGTTTCATCGGGGTTTCAGCTGATGAGTTATCTAGACGTTGCATCGGCCTACGAGTTTTATACATGGAGGTTGGATCTGGCCGATGACAACAGAGTATTTATTGTTTATCTGCTTATTGAGAGTTTATGCCATCGGACCTCTGGCCGATGTGTGCTTTAATCTTTAGATCAATGTTTATTTTATATTTGGATTATGCTGCTATATCATCATGTTATCGTCAGCCGATCGTCTCTATATAGATGTTTGCTCAGTACACAGCCGATGGATTAAAACCCTAACTACATTGGCTGGCATCGGCATCGGCTGGAACTGCACCATCGGCCTACCGGCCGATCGGCTGTTTTTGCCCTATCGGCCTATCGGCTGATATCTTTGGCCATCGGCCTATCAGCCAATAGACTTTTTATTCTGTTGTTTTGCATATCTTGTCAGTGGTAGGATCAAACTGACTGGCACGCCCGCGCTTCATCAATTTTAGGACCTGCACTGGAGCTAAGTAGATCTCCCAAGCCTTTGTGTGTTCGCACGCCGGATCCTCATCGGCGGTACGGATTCGGCGTCAACAGGTGGTCAGACCTGTCGAAGGTGATGTCGGTTTCGGACCACTGGAGATACTGCGGCGTGTCGGTGACGGTATTTATCTCGCGTTCCGTCAGCTTCTGCTTGCATCTTGATTCGTAGGCGTCAGGACCGCCGAAAATGTGGTTCAGCTTGGCGTGTGGGTGCTAGAAGCCGGGTGGCTTGTCGCCGCCGTCGTCCTTGGGGGGTTCGTGCGGCTCCTTCGATTCGGCCGTCTCGTCCTTATTGAGACGCTACGCGAACTTCTTGAGGAGCCAGCAGTCCTTGGCCGAGTGCCTGGAGTTGGGATGATAGAGGCAGGGCCCCTCCATGAGCTTGTTGTAGTCGTCGGAGCTTGGTGGCTTGTATCGTCGTTGGCTGCTGCCACATTCGGCGACATGGACTTCCTCTATGTGGCACTCTGCACATCTATGTGAGTCGGCGAGTGGGTTAAGTCGTCAATTCCTCGGCTCCCTCTACCTGCACATCTATGTGGTCCAGATCCAACCAACTTATTCCAGATCGACGTCGCCTTCTCCTTAGACGGCGGCCGCATCTGCTGGGTTGATCTCCTGTAGGGCATCTTGTTCTGTGACGATATCTTGGCACCGGAAGGCCCCAAGTTAGGGTTCATCCCGTTGCCCGCTGGGCATTGCATCGGTGTCCATCACAGACTCCGGCATCAGATGATGCCAACAGCCCACCGTTCCATGGCCTGCGTCTCTGGTGCCATCATCAAGTTCGTCTCCTTGGTTGGCTGGTGTGAAATTTCTTGTCCCCCCAATGAGGTGATGCTCAAGACATGGGCATTGTCCACTGATTTCAAGGAGTGGAAGGAGGAATTAAGCACCAGATTGACTGTCGGAGAGATGTGGGAGAGTGAGAACTTCAAGCAAACGGGTTTGCCACACGTTGTGCCAGTTTCACCACTGCTCAGCCCGAGCGAAGACGGGGTCATGTATGCCGTTCTGATTGATATCGAGCAGGTACCTGCTCAAGTTGATGAATTCGGGATCGTCGTCGTTAATGACCAACTGGTGGCCAAAGCCAATTATATGATCCGCTTCGACATTCTGAAAAATAAGGTTCTGTCTTTCACAAAGATATCTCAACACGGCGAATTGCGGTGGATGACACCCTATCTCCTTGCTACCGGCTTCACTGCATACTTACAGGACCACAAGGTATATAACTTTACTGGTTTTATCTTAACTGTACTGTTATACTATACTTTTGTTCAGATTTAATTGATAGATGTACCCTCACATCAAGTTAAAAAGTGTTCAAAAAATATAATTCAAGATTTAGCCTAGATATATAACGCTGAGATCAGTTTTAAATCATAATGTTTGACAGACATCTTTGTTTTGTTTTTGTTAAGGGAGAAGGAGCAAGCGCCAAGGAAGAGCAGAAACAGTTGGAGGACTGAATGATACTATACTGCAAATTTATCATCTGTGGGTAACACTAGCTGTCGCTTTGTTTTGCTTACCTCCTGTGAGATGTAAGTTTTTTTAGATAATGGATTGAGATGTAAGGTATTTTTTAGATAATGGATTAAAACCCGGCCTCTACATAAACAAGGGAGATGCAAGGTTAAATGTGTTTAGGTTAACTAGAAGATCTTATTCTAATGACTATAAACCTAGCAATTAAACTGAATGGTAACCAGTATTTATGGTGTGAAAGATACAGTGTGCAGCTCTGAACTTTTGAAGTCTGAGCCGATGAATTTAAGATTTTAGTGGAATCTCTCTGAACTTGTATTCCTAGAGCAAAGGCACTGTTCCTAAAAAATGTGATAGCGCTGGCCCAGATAAGTGGCGGCGACAGAAAAGCCCAAAGCCCAAGTCACCGCGTTACCAATGTCCACTGGATGCATCTTGTTCGTCAGGTTATCTGTCTGAACGAGATATGGTCCAGTTTCCTCTTTCCAGTGGCGAATTTAGGCAGGGTTTGGCTCCATTTTGACGCAAATCATGCTCTCTCTGACAACCGGCCCCACTCACCACTTGCTATACCTCTCTTTGTACTGTGGCTGCTGTCTCTGCCGACAGTACAGTACCACTACATGGCACTCCTCTCCTGTATGTCTGTTGTACCATGCTGCATATGTGTAGTATACTTTTCTTCTATTCTGATTTCTAAATCCCAATCATCCATGAGATTTGCATGACTAATCTTCCCAAGTTCCTAGCAGCACTCTTGCTGTACATTTTGAGCACAGAAACTTCAGATTGCAGGTCAATTCCTGTCGAGTTGCATCGTAGCAGGAAAATAACAGGTGGTGCTTCAAACAGATTTTAGGTTCTATATTTACGAAACGTTCCAACAAAATAGCGCTCATGTTTGAAACTGAACAAATTAGCGCTTATTGTACCTAACCTCATGTAAATGCTGATGCCGATTGGATCACAACAAACAAATCAACCTCATTAGATTTCGTTATTAGGCCGTGTACTGTACTGAAGATGTCGTTACCTTTGAGCAACTAGTCCACCTCGTGAACACCATGCCTGAAGTTCTCAACTGTTGTTTCTTTTTCTTCTTCTTTCACCAACTTAACACTTGTGCTTGCTCTCTTCCTATTAAGAAAAAAACACTCGTTCTCTTGTGCCCAATAAACCAGCCAGCAACCATATTTCAGGCATAGCTGTTGGCCCCAATTCCTGCATTTTCGTCGATGGTGTGGTTTTGGCACGCCGGAAATGTGTTTTTCTCGCCATGATTTGATTAGTGACTAAGCCTCGATTATTTATGCATTGGGCCCTTAAAACAAGCCTGTTTCAGTCTTTCAGAGATCAAAGGAAAGGAAAGATTCAACATGTTGGCGATGTGCAAGTGCGATCATCCATGAAAGGACGTTGCAACCACTTTCTGAATCTCTACGGCTTGCAGCATTTATTGCTCTTGTCTACTGTACTTATACTTACCATATTAGTGACAAAATCATCTTCTCCTAGCTAGTCTGATTTGATTCTCTGATTCACTAAGAACTAGCCCTATCTGAATACCAAGAATGGTACTGTATGATACTAGTATGTATATGAATACCAGTAGTACACACTAACTGTGCAGTATTTATTATACCTCTTTGTTCTTGTTGCTGCTTGCCACCCCCTGACACAGCAAGTTTTTAATTGTCCAGTAAAGCTAGCTGTTGAGTAAGTCTGCAAGCAAAATGACTCCTGTAACTGTACGTCCCACAATCACAATTCACATGTCACACGACACACAAGGCGCAAGAAAACAATGACATATACTGGTTACCATTCAGTTTAACTACTAGGCTGATAGTCATTAAAATAAGGTCTGATAGTGACTAAAATAAGGTCTGATGGTTAACCTAACCACATTTAACCTTACATCTCACATGATGTAAGCCAAAAAAGCGACATGCTAGGCGCACATGATAAACAGCAGAAATATACAACTCCCTCCATCCTAGAAAAAACCAAATCCTGGGTATGAACCCACACACGTGTGTCCAGGTTCATACTCAGGATTGGGTTTTTTTTTGGACAAAGGGAGTACGTATCATTCAGTACTCCTCCATCCGCTTACGCTTGCCCTTGGCGCTTGCTCCTACCAGCTTGCCTGCTGCTCATCCGCTTACGCTTGCCCTTGGCGCTTGCTCCTACCTTGCCTGCTGCTTCAGCATTCTGCCAAAACAAAATGAAGATGGCTGTTAATTAAACATTATGATTTAAATCTGACCCTAGTTTTATCTATGCCAAAGCTTGAATTGTAATTCTTCAACACTTACGAAGAGGGGTAGTGTGCAGTCAGCAGTACTTCAATGCATGTTGCTAATGAGGTTAGTAGCCATGGCATCAATATACGTAGTTATAGGTAAATCTACAAAGGTTGCTACTGTTGCCAGCAGCAATTCAGACCACTGTTGGTTTTCACCTTGCACTTCAGAATGCTGCATCTTTTAGAATCTACTTAGGCTTGTACCAATAGTGCATTCGGTAACTGATTTCAAAACCTCTCTATATTCATTAATTAGGCAATTCACTCAGGGAGACTCTGGAAATAATACTCAAACTGAGATACTCTGAAAATAATTCTTAATTTGAAAATTACAACTATCAAAGTTCAGCATGAGCCAGGTAATTTTCATTGGTTAAGACAAGAGAAGGAAGCTTGTATTGGATAAGTGAAACCACTATGAAATAATTCTACACCAAAGGAAACATAACACCAACCGTGTATACATTTGGAAATTGATTTTGAAACCTCTACATTCATTAAGTAACTAATTAGACAATCATCGAATGAACTTAGGCTTATACCAATTCTTAATTTAAAAATTATTACTAGCAAAGTTTAACATGAGCCTTTGTAATGCTCGTTGGTTCATGAAGGGAAGCTGGTGCACATATGACACACTAAGCGGTGTTCAATACTTGAATGCAAATTAATGGTTGGCCAAATTAAGATGTCAATATTTTTTACTAGTTAGTTGTACAAGTGAAACTAACTTGATGTGACAAATATAAGCGTCAATTGAGTCTGAAACAAAGTAAAGCAGTAAAGCAAACGATTGGGACGAAGCTAGAGAAGTAGTGGGTGGCGGTGAGGGTAGCAGTAGTAAGTAAATTAAGTACCTGGCGGTCTTGTAGGTATGCACTGAAGTCGGTAGCAAAGAAGGTATTTGTAACCCAATGCAAAGTGGCCTTTTTAGAAATCTTGGTGGAGGACAGGACCTTGTTTTGCAGCATGTCGAAGCGGATCATATAATTTGCTTTGGGAACCAGCTGCATCCCAAGGCTCTCCCCGAACACATTAAGTTGATCTGGTATTGGTTCCTCCTCGACATCATTCAGAACAGCATACATGATGCCATCTTCGTTGACGCTGAGGACAGGGGAGAAGGGCAGAACATGTGGCAACCCAATCTCGTTGAAGCTCTCGCTCGCCCAGATGTCTCCGACAGTCAAGGTGGTTTCCTCTTTCCAGTGCTTGAAATCTGGGGACAGTGCCCATGTCTTGAGCTTCATCTCGTTCTCGGGACAAGAAGCTTCGCTGTAGCCGATCAAGGCGAGGAACTTGATGGCACCAGAGACGCAGCCGATGGAACGGTGTTCATTTGGGCCGAAGCAATGGCGGGGTTTGTCGTGGACGTCGAGGCAGTGGGGCAACGGGACGAACACTAGCCTGGGGCCTTGCGGTGACAAGACGTCGTCGCAGATCAAGATGCCCTTGAGGAGATCAACCCAGAAGATGGTGCCGGCAAAGGAGAAGGCCGCGTCGATGTGGAAGAAGTAGGTCGGGCCACAGAGATGTGGAGGGAGAGGGAGGTGAGGAATCGACGACCGGATCCACTCGCCGCCGTTCTTCACCCACGCGAAGATGGTGGCTTTGGGGAGCGCGGGGTTGATCCCTCTAGGGGAGAGGGAGGTGACGATGTCGGCGAAGATGTAATCATCATCGGCGCCGGCGGTGGAGACGAGGACAGCGCTGCGACCGAGGGGAAAGAAGTTGCGGCGAGAGCTTATCGAATCGGGAACTGGGGGGATAGCGGTGAGGTGGTTGTTGGAGGCGTCGTAGAGGAGGTAGCATTTATCGGCGCAGATGACGACGATGCCCTTGTGGGTGCTGGAGATCTCGCCGACCCCAAGCAGCGCCGGCGGCGGCAGCAGCATGTGCAGGCGGCTTACTTGAGGTGGGTCGGCGAGGAAGGCGACGGGTTTCACGTACGGAGCCATCCGCCACTCCATCTCCTCCACGGAACCCATCATCTGCACTCTACTCCAACTCCATCCGCCGGCCTCGATTATGGCCGCAACATCTGCGTCTCTGCTCTCTGCTGCTTCCATGAAAGTCACCATGCGTTCGAGCAACACACAGGGAGGCCTGGGGTCTGCCATGATTGCTGGCCTGCTGGGTGGAGGCTAGGGTTCGCTTCGTCGGGTCCAACCGCAAGATTAGAAGAAGAAGAAGAAGAGGCGATAAGGTTTGGGGAATTCCTTCCTTCTTGTCGTCTGTAGATCTGAGGGTTGTCCCACGGGCCCAGGGACACGGACGGACGGACGGACAATAAATCTCTAGGATGTACCAGGCCCTACTTGAAGACCCAAAGTCCATGACAACCGAGAAAACATAGCGCAACATTACATATAAACTGTTTTTGCACAGATAATGATATATTGAGAATATAATAAATCCCAATGCTTTCATGGTAGTTTTGCAGTATATATATATATGTACCTATTACAGATTGTGAAGTATCTAACCTCCACAAGGGTCATTTACAGTAAGTCCAATTATTATCAGTTATATCAAGCTCCATAAGCCACAATATAATTGAGGTGTTAAACTAACACTGATATTATGATATATATACCGTAGATATGACTGTGCATATTAAGGTTAGAAAGCAAACAGAACGAGACACCAATAAAAGTCTTCAAATAAGTTGAAATGATAGCATGCAGACATATTGCTAGTTAAAAATGGCTAGGAACAGAGAGCACAATAAACATATCCCACCAGGATCAAGCACCAACTTCAATCAAATCGGTCAACCTCGTTTTCTCAGTATTTTATCTCTTGTGAACTAAACTCTAGGCACAACATGAATAAATATCAATTAACTCATCTCAACTTCCAATTATAGAAGCATGGTATTGTTATTTCAATATATTATTGTCCATCAAGCAAGCTGCTGACAGCCTGAGAGTAAGGATGCATGAGAACGCACACAGCTCATACGGTAGAACTGAGCATCACCTATAGGAACAGCACCAAAGCTGTGTTCGGCAGATAGTTCTCCCAGCGCGCTACGGTACTTTTCGCCCGCGCACGCTTTTCAAACTACTACACGGTGTATTTTTTTGCAAAAAGTTTCTATACAAAAGTTGCTTAAAAAAATCAAATTAATCCATTTTTTTAAAAAAATTAGCTAATACTTAATTAATCACGTGCTAATGAACCGTTCCGTTTTCCGTGATCACGGTTGGTTTTTCCAATCATAGTAACGAACAGACCCCAAGCCCACAACTGCCAAGTCACAGCCCACAAGTACAAAAGCACTACTACAGCAAATGCAAAGCTCGCGAATGTCCTCGATATTTAGAAAAATGAAAGAGTAAATCTGTGAAAAAAATAGAGACATAATGCATACTTACCTAAAAACACAGGAGACATAGTACTGCAAAAAGATCATATGTAAATAGCAGTGCAGTAATCAGCTCATCATATTTCTAAAAGGAAACACAACCTGCATAAATATGAAGAGAGTTGTTAGTCCATTACACTCCTGTAGGCTACTGCTTTATATATATTGACAAAATGAAGTTATTCTGTTTTTCATTTGGGTGCATATGGATAACATAGTGCAAATTATCTAAACTAAATTTCAGTTTGGATCATATTGTTTCAGTGCTTTCTAATATTGGACTGGCATACTATTAAATTTTCAAAATAATCAAATAGTCAATTCACATTTTCACCAAAACAGTACATGTAAGAAAAGCAAACATTCAGATATTAGTTAATATAAAAAGAATGAATTGAAGTTCTCACGGTATGCCCATCCTCATTTTCTGCATCACCAAATATCCAATTAAGCATAGTGCTAGTGTGCACATCGAAAGAAAAACGTATTTGGGGTTACCAATTGCAGTTTTCCAGCATAGTGTTTTTTTTTCTTTAGATCCAGAATTCATTCGCTGCACACTATCATGGTTCAATTGAACCATGTCTTCCATTTATTCAACACGTAAGGCCGCACATTTGCCCGATTCAACACCTGATGGAGGAATGGGTGACATTTGAAATTACCATGAAGAACAGTTAGCAATTGAGATGATTTTTCAAAAAAAATATTAACATCAAAGGCAAAAAAGTTTACTGGATCTTGTGGATGAAATTGGTGTCGAGCCCCTTACAGTGTCCTCCATTATTAAAGGTGGTGTATCAAAGGCGGACAAACAAATTAAACAAAGATCTGGAACATTGCAACAAATAAATGGCCAGCATAATAAAACGGTTGGCATTATGTGAAACATGTATAATATATTTAGTAATTTGCAGTAGATATCTTGAACCTTGGTAATTAGTATGAGCAGATCAATTTCAGGAGCAGGCGAACACCCTAGGTCCTGGTCCTACAAGACAGAAGAAGCATTGATTCAATAATCCAGATTGCCACATCACGGCAAGCACACAACGGCATGCTTCCAGTTCACCACTGCACATAAAATGCACATAAGTGAGACTTATGGAATTGGAATAAGTTACTTATAAAAGCTTACAAATTTCAGTTCTCAAATCCAGCTTCAAACAAGAGAGCAAGTATCAATCCTAAAAACCAGAGCATGAATAAAATAACTAAATGAAGTCCCAAACATTAATGCCTTTTGATCTTGAGTCATAGATATAGAAATAAGGTTTTCAGGAGAAACTACAAACCTCTGCATGAGTGCATGACTAACATGGAGGAAGAGGAATATCTAGCCATGTTATAGAAAGAGGTATATACGTGCTTTCTCCTTAGCTATAACACCTATACAGAGGACCAATTCTTTCTAAACTTGAACTCCAATTCATTTACACGGAATCCATGTCAACATCAGTTTTCAAGTATCCATTCATTAAGCTGAAAAGAAAAATCTGTTAACTGTAGATTTTCGTAATCGACCCGGAGAGGAAAGAGGAAACCGACGCAGGGAGAAGGGGTTGAATTGGAGTCGGACCAAGTCTCGTATCGGACTCGGTAAGTGTATCGGACTGGGAGAGGTGCTAGCACGAAGAGCGTATCGACCGATACGGATTCAATATGGTCATCGGCCGATAGAGGCAGGAAGTTGACATAGTTAGCGTGGGGTTGGTTTGGGCTCAAGATAAGCTTCAAGGAAGTTGCCAAATAGAGATAAGGCTCGATTTTAGGCAATTGTATCTTGTAAATCAAGTAGGTTTAGATCTAATCTTTGGTAAGAGTCTGCCGCAAAGACTTGTTTGTTAGTTAGAGATAAGATCGTGTCCTACAAGGACTGTGTTGTAATCTCGAGTATAAATATCCCGGTAGTTTGTACATAGAAACTCTCTCACATCTCTCACAATCAATCAAACATATTTCAATCTACTTTCGGCGCATCGTCAACCCTCGCAAGAGGTTAACTCCAGCGAGTTCTTGCTTCCCTAGAGCAGAGATAAGAACTCGTGCCCGACGATCTACATCGTCGGGGCTAGCGTGTCGCTTTAGGCACGTTAAGCCTCGATGATGTGATCGTCGTTTATTATGTTTTGGATGATCTTGACAAGTGTCTTAATTATGCTTCGCCAGCGATTTACTCGTTTTAGGGTTTGTTGCTGACAGCAGTTTAATTATTATGCTTGGTTAGATCTTTCAGTACATCTACCATCCCCAAAAGCAATCGGTGACTTGATTTTCTTTGTGTTAAGTCTCAATTCACACTTTGAGTTGCTATCGACCTTAGTCCTGTTTTGAGATCTAACTCGAAACCTGTTTCCGGTTGTAATTAAGGATAGTACTAGGGTTTCAGCCAATCTTACCTGATACACGTGATTATCATAAGGTTTTTATGTGTATCTGCCATCTGCATGAATGGATTGATGAACATAAATGTATCTGTTATAGATTGCTCTTTAGGGTTTATCTGTGATCGTTATATTTATATTGGTTGATTGGTTTATGTAGATTCGCACTAGAGTATTAGCTAGTGTAGTTTTCTTTATTATCCCTTATCGGCCGATGCCATTAATTGACATTAATATGTCGATGAAGGCTGATAAGATTAGATTCATGCTTTAATCTTATTTTATCACAAGTAAGCCAATATAGCTTTGCCCTATCGGCTGGGCCACGACAATGCGACATCGGCCTATCGACCGATCGGCCATTGTTTTCTAACATGGTTTACTTGTTTGTCTTGTTGATTGCAGATCAAATCAACTGGCACGCCCTACACGCACCTAGGCAAGCCTTTGGACCTACACTGGAGTAAAGCAAATCTCCCAGGCCGCCGTGGAAACGTGGAACCCATTTGGTTGCAAGACGGGTCGAAATTCTACGCCAACAAAATCAGAGGCCATTTATCTACCATACACTTATTTTATTAAAAAAATCAATAGATTGTCAATTGATAACAGACAGTCGCACACCACTTCTGAGTTCTTACATGCATATCCTAATGGTATGGCCGATGGCAGTATAAGCATACAAAAGGACAAACTATAATTACACTAAATAAATGACATAACATGAACTATTTTTTTGATTTAATTAGATTAACAGTCTCATTTCCAGCCTGTGCTTGTTGACTGCTTCCTCGTGCTGAAGTAGCCCTGGTAGTTCTGCATTAAGCATTTGTCAGTAAGTTCAGTTCATGCCAGCTTCTGAAGTCTATAAAATCATCATGTTAGCTCAATCTCACCTCCGATGAAACAAGACGTGGCTTCATAAGCTGCTTGCCCTCTGAATCTGGCAAGGGCAGTACTTTGGTCAAATATTTGAACCTGAAAGCTGCAGTGCACATATTATGAATTTTGATACTGAAACTTCTTGCCCAAGCGACAACTCATTGTAGGCCCCTCAGATGTTGCTTTGCAAAGTCCTCATGTAGAGATATATATATACAAGTTGCAAAATGAAATTATTTTGATTAACAGTATATACACTACGGCAATAGTGATAGCAGAGCACTATATGAACTGGCATTAACACTCCAAATATTATGTAGTGAATCAGGCAACATGATCAACCAAAGTGAATTAGAAGGTTAACAAATAGTATATTCCTTATGAATTACAATGTGATTCAGATATTCTTTTAGAACTTAAGCGAAATTCCTCTTATAAGGTCAATATTCTTAACCTTCCTGTGGTTGATCCAATAACTGAAGGACATGTAACGTTGTTATATGGGTCACTCAATTAATTCCCTTTTCTGCCTATTATCTGTGAGAATCGACAATGATTTCTGACATCAATGCAATATATATGTATTAAGAAGGGGGCCTTTTAAGATCTTATGCCACCAAACCACTACTGAATATGGCACCGAATAGAAAAATTTAGACATATATGCATATTTGCTGCATTTTTTATCCAATGAGACTATATAATTCGATGTACAGCTCAAGTTATTTACCTGAGACGCTTTTGGACATCTGCCATTTGACATTGCAAAGCACCACGGTGACTTGATAATTCCTGCCAAACAACTGATTTAATCAGCATCTGCATATCATTGATAGGAAGTAGGAAAAAAAGAAATTTTGTAAGTTGTTATATCATCCTTGTTGAATTGTTTCGATGTACCTCGCCAATCTGAGCCCCTGCAATATATTGATTCAACGTCACGTGAACAATATGGTGTCAGCGTTCATCAGGCTATACATGATGCATACCTTGAAGGCAATGGCATAATAATAATAATAATCGTGAAAGCAACAACTCTATTTTGGCCAACCTCCAAACATGCTGTAGTAAACAACTAAAGATAAGTCCAGCAGCAGGCCGGCCTTGTTGAGATAATCCAATTATAAAGTTAAGGATATATATCTCCTGCTTCAATCCCAGCACTTAGTAAAAAGATAATATTTCCAGTCATTTTGATGATCAAAAGATTGTTGGCTTACAATAAGCATAAGATTGAATTGATAAATAGCTTTGCAAGTACTTCATGAAGCAATTCTGATGACATCACCTTCTATCGAAATAACCATCTTAATTTCTAAATTATGTATTACAAGCATTTTTAGGATTGGATAGTTGTAATGTAATACAAGCATTTTTAGGACTGGGTAGTTTCAAACATAAATATAGAGCCTATTTTGAGTCTACATTCAGTACCAAATGTGCAAACTTCCAAGTACCTGCTGACCAAATGATCAAGAACCAGACCATCCAGTGACAAACCCAAAGTTTAAACCATCAGAAGCAAATGCGGAGATAAAAAAGTTCAGATTTCAGAAGAAGAGACGACAAAGCTTAACCTGATGGAAATCATGGTGGATCAAAGACACCATGTCCTCTGTGGACCATTTGATCGTCAATCACAATGACCCATCATTGAACTGAAGTGAAGATGTTAATCTTCATGCCTTAAATAAGTACATCTGTTTAGTGAAGTAACAACCAGGGTTTTCAAGTTTCTTTGAGATTGAATTCCAAAACTGGTGCATTAAAGTATAATTTTGCTCACCTGAACAATGCATGTTCAGGATATCATATCAAGCTCAAGAGAGTCAACTTAGGCATGCACGTAAGTCACAGCTCCGTTACGGACTTACCACGGCCCACAACCATGCCCGGAACGGCGAGTGTTTTGATCAGGTTCGTCAAGATGAAAAGGGAAAAAAAGATCAAAAGATATTCGATTTCTTTCCCAGTTCTTCAATAATTAGACTCATCACGATTAAAAAAGAAGAAGAAGAAGAAATGTACAGTTGAGCAAAGCAATCGCCTCCGTCTATGCAGAGCTAACCTCACGAGCTGCCAGCGAGGGAGCCCTCGGCGGCGGCCATGGAGCGGCCAGTAGTCGGCGACCTCGCGGAACCTGGGGACGCTCCTGAGGTCGACCTTGGTGCCGTCCTTGAGGGTGATGACGATGTCGCACCACTCGCCGATGAACTGCGGCATCACCACCACCGATGAGTAGGGGAAGTCGGTGCGGTCGGTTGCAGCGGAGTAGGGAACCGGCGGCGAGTCTGGATATGAAGCCGAGTAACTTCCCCGAGGGCACGCCGAAAGTGCATTTTCCAGGGTTTAACTTCATATTGAACGCTCGTAGGCTGTCGAAGGTTTCCTCCAGGTTGGCAATGAGGTCTTCCTTGGGTCAGGTGTTGATGACGACGTCGTCGAGTATGCCTCCACGTTGCGACCCAGCTGGGTGTGTAAGCACCTTTGCATCATCCTCTGATAAGTGACGTCGACATTCTTGAGCCCAAAAGGCATGGTGATGTAACAGTAAGCGCCAAATGGTGTGATGAAGGAGGTCTTGAGGCAGTCATCTTCTTTCAGGCAGATCTGGTGATAGCCCGAGTAGGCGTCGAGGAAGGAGAGGAGCTCGCATCCGGCTGTCGAGTCCACCACTTGATCAATTCGTGGCAACCCGAAGGGATCTTTAGGGCATGCCCTATTGAGATTGGTGTAATCAACGCACATACGCTACTGTTTATTCTTTTTCCTTACAAGGATCGGGTTGGCTAACCAATTCGGGTGGTACACCTCTTTCATAAAACCGGCAGCTAAAAGCTTGGCTAATTCTGCTCTAATGATTTCTTTTCTCTCTGGAGCGAAACGGCACAGACGCTGCTTGATTGGCTTGGCATCTGGACGTACATGTAGGGCGTGCTCGGCAACCTCCCTTGGGACACTAGGCATGTCAGATGGCTTCCATGCAAAAATGTCCTTGTTGGCCTGGAGGAAGTTGACGAGCGCGTCTTCCTATTTGTCGCTCAGGTCATCGCCAATGATGGCGGTCTTGTCAGGCGTCGTTGGGTCGAGGATGACTTTTTTGGTTGCCGCATCTGAGGTGTCCAGCAAGATCTTTGGAGTTTTGGCGACTGGAAGTTCTGGTTCACCGAGTGACTTTGAAGCTGAGGTTGTGGCGATTGCTTGTTGCTGCAGTGAGGTCTCGATTGTCTGAGCCACGTCGCTGCTTTCCTTGTCACAGACAAAGGACTGTTTGAGGTCAGCTCGAAGGGAGATAATGCCCTTGGGACCTGGCATCTTCATCATGGCGTAGGCGTAGTGGGGGATGGCCATAAACTTGGCCATGGCTGGCCTGTCGAGGATGGCGTGGTAGGCTGTCTCGAAGTCTCTGACCTCGAACACCCCGTTCTTGGTGCGGAAGTTGTCGGGGTCGCCGAAAGTAACTGGCAGGGTAACTTGGCCGAGTGGTGTCGAGGAGGTGCCGGCGATGACGCCGTGGAAGGGTGACTAGCTAGGACGAAGCATGGAGTGCGGCAAGCCCATATCCTTGAATGTCTTGGAGGACAGGATGTTGAGGGCGCTTCCGTCGTCGATGAGCACCCTTTTGAGGCGTACTCCCCGGACGACGGGGGTTGAGGACAAGCGGGTAGCGTCCCGGGTTTGGCAAGTGATTCGGGTGGTGTCACGCCCCGATTTTCGATCGGGATTAAAAATTACCTAATAATACATTTTCCAGAAATTTAATAAAAATTTAAAGCAATTTAAACAAGTGAAATAGCAAGGAAATAAAATTTTCCTTCAAAAATCATGGCCGGAAATATTTTTGTAATATTCCCCGAGCCCTAAAGTACTCTCCAAAATTTTTCGTCAATTTTTGGAGCTCAAGAAATAATTTTAAAGTCACAAAGATCATTTAATCAATTAAATTAATAGAAAAACAATTTAAAAACCTTCTTTTTCGTTTTGGGCCGTTTTCCGGCCGAAAACCGTCTTCTCCTCCCCGCGGCCCACGCCCTCCTTCCCGTGCGGCCCGCGTCCCCTCCTCTCCCACTCGGACCGGCCCAAGGCCTCCCGAGCCCCGCGCCGCCCCCCCTCCGTCCCGGGCCACCGACAGGTGGGGCCCGCGCCCACCCGTCGTCGCCGCTCGGCCGGCCGCCGCGCTCGCGCCGCCGCAAACCCCGGCGGGTTTTCCGCCCGCGCCGCCGAGCCCTAGCCACCCTCCCCCTATTTATTCCCCCCCCGAGGCCTCTCTCCTTGTTTGCCCCGCTGCCGCCGCCCTCAAACCCTAACCCTAGCGCCGCCGCCGACGCCGCCGTCTTCGCCGCCGGTGAGTTCCACCGCCGCCCTTTTTTTCCCCTCCCGGCCGCCGCCGCACGCCGCTCGCGTGCCCCCTCGCCGCCGAGCGCCGTGCGTCGCTCGCCTGCGCCCGTGCGCACGCCGCTGCCGCCGGTGGCAGCACGCCGCCGCACCGCCGCCGCCGTGCCCTCACCGGGTCGGCTAGGGTTTCGGCCGAACCCTAGCCGTCCGCCCGGGCCGTAGAGGCCGCTCCGTTCGGCCCACCTTTCTCTCCCGGCCCAACAGCCGTTGGCCGATTGGCTCATCTCCCTCGTAAAAGTCCAATCTTGGTCCCTCGTCTCTTTGGGCCGTCAGCCCGTTAATCCTCTCTCGCAAAAGTCCACCTCACGTCCCTCCCAGCCCTTTCTCCTCTATTGGGCCGTTGGCCTATTATCCTTTCTCCACACAAAAGTCTACTTTATGTCCCTCGGCCCTTTTAACTTTTTCCGAGAAACCAGTCACCTCCTCAAGTCCAGTTTACCTCCCTCTCAGCCTAATTTTCCCCTTTCCCCTGCAAAGTCCATTTTACCTCCTTTTCTCTCCTGTTCGCCGACTTTTATGTCGCCGACACGTGGGCCCCCTTTGTTTAATCCGGTCCACACCCAGACCACGTGGCCGCCCGCGGCTTCGCCCGTTGGCGTCCACGTCGGCGCT
Organism: Oryza officinalis; assembly: GCA_008326285.1. Lineage (NCBI taxonomy): Eukaryota > Viridiplantae > Streptophyta > Magnoliopsida > Poales > Poaceae > Oryza > Oryza officinalis. The sequence goes on along the minus strand of BDMV01000001.1, from coordinate 1,571,032 downwards.
ACCTTCTCCCTTCGTCCGCCGTGGTCGCACGTCAGTGCCACGTGGTGCGTTACGTCACGTGGACCGTCCGCCCTTGACCCGTTGACACGTGGGACCCGCCGTTCCGGCGCGATTCCCTTTGATGATGTCAGCGTAGCCCTTTCCTTTGCAAAATTAATTAAAATTGCGCAATAAATCATTTAATTTCCAGAAAATCATTAAATGGCTCAAAACTTCTAAAATTCATATCTAATTCATACGAACTCCAAATTGAGCCATTCAACTTGCAAAATTCATCTAAAATTGAGCTCTACATGTTTGTTTACTTTTTATGTACTGTTTACTTGGTTTTTATTAGAGTTTTTCCTCGTTTTGCGTGCCAGCGTGTAGATTCCGCCGTTTCGGAAGTTCGCGCTCGCGAGGAAAAGAGTTCGGAAGATTGTTGAAGAAGCAAGGCAAGTCACACATCCCCTTGAGCATGTTGTACCTATTTTACGAAATGTTTTACATTTGCAAATAAAGTGCATGTTTTGCTAATTACATGGGAATAGGGTTTACCTATCCGTCTGCTTGAGCCATGTTTACTTGTTATACCGTCCTTTGTTAACTGTGGGTGATAATTTGACTAGCCTAAGTCCTTATGTTGACTTTGCTAGAATTATATATGCTTAGCCATGCTTAATTACCACTAGCTCATTTAATGGGATAATTACATTGTTTACAATTAGCTTCTAACGAGCAGTTCGCTCGAGACACCCGACCATGTTTTATTGGTCGTAATTATCCAACTAAAATATGACCTAATGGTGGGCTGTGGGTGCATGGTTTTTGCTGGTCGCACCCATGGCAGTTAAGGACCGGTTCATGGGAAACTCTGGAAGAATAACAGTGCTTACCACAAGCAAGAATGGGCAACTGCTGGACTCGTAGTATAGCTCTTTCCTAGCCGACGTTCCCCGGAAAGGGTGGGCGTGATGGAGTTGGTGCGACGGGGGTGTACCCGTTGACCAGCTGCCGGATTCACCAAGGCACAAGGGGGGGCTGCCCACTGCCTTTTGAGGGGTGGGGGCGAAACCTGCGGTGTGGTGCGCTTGGTTAGGAGGAGTTATGCGAAAGGTCTTGTCACGATTTCCCCCTTTGCAGTATCGTGGTGATACTTCGGGGCATGGTAACATGTGTGGAATCGTGTCTTGTGGGTACAGTTGCGCACCTCTGATCAGAGTAAAACTATTCAAATAGCCGTGCCCGCGGTTATGGGCGATCGACCAGATTCACCGTGATTAGTCCCATCTTTAATAATTTGACTTAATGAACTGGTGTAGTTCAGGTGGAATGGTTGGGCCTGTTCAATGTGGTTGTAGCGTTGTTCAGTGGAGAATTAATATTGCCTTAATTAAACAACTGTTTTACTGTTTTAAAATGTAAAGGTTTTCAACTGCTTTTCTGCAAAGAGCCACAAGCCTCTCTTTGTCTCCCCTATGCATGTTTGCATCTTTGGTGTGGCTTGTTGAGTACGGTGGTTGTACTCAATCTTGCTATTTTTCCCCTTTTCAGAAGTTTAGTACTTCTGAGTTGAAGATGAAGTTAGAGGACCAAGGCTCAGACCTCAGTTGAGTTTGCCTGTGGGGTGGAGCTGAAGCCCCGCTAGGATCGTCTCTTTCCGCTGCTGTTTTCTTTTTGGTGTGAGGACTAAGTGCCTCTGTTGTAAGTATTTATCGTTTTATTTACGTTTGGATCTGTTTATTGATTTGTCGTTTTGTGTACCCTGGTTGATGCCTGGACAGGGGCTTAATACACAAAATGGTCTGGAAATTTGGGAAAATTTCCGGGCGTGACAGGTGGTCAGACCTGTCGAAGGTGATGGCGGTTTCGGACCACTGGAGATATTGCGGCGTGTCGGTGACGGTATTTATCTCGCGTTCCGTCAGCTTCTGCTTGCATCTTGATTCGTAGGCGTCAGGACCGCCGAAAATGTGGTTCAGCTCGGCGTGTGGGTGCTAGAAGCCGGGTGGCTTGTCGCCGCCATCGTCCTTGGGGGGTTCGTGCGGCTCCTTCGATGCGGCCGTCTCGTCCTTATTGAGACGCTGCGCGAACTACTTGAGGAGCCAGCAGTCCTTGGCCGAGTGCCTGGAGTTGGGATGATAGAGGCAGGGCCCCTCCATGAGCTTGTTGTAGTCGTCGGAGCTTGGTGGCCTGTATCGTCGTTGGCTGCTGCCGCATTCGGCGACATGGACCTCCTCTATGTGGCACTCTGCACATCTATGTGAGTCGGCGAGTGGGTTAAGTCATCAATTCCTCTGCTCCCTCTCCTTGCACATCTATGTGGTCCAGATCCAACCAACTTATTCCAGATCGACGTCGCCTTCTCCTTGGACGGCGGCCGCATCTGCTGGGTTGATCTCCTGCAGGGCATCTTGTTCTGTGACGATATCTTGGCACCGGAAGGCCCTAAGTTAGGGTTCATCCCGTTGCCCGCTGGGCATTGCATCGGTGTCCATCACAGACTCCGGCATCAGATGATGACAACAGCCCACCGTTCCATGGCCTGCGTCTCTGGTGCCATCATCAAGTTCGTCTCCTTGGTCGGCTGGTGTGAAATTTCTTGTCCCCCCAATGAGGTGATGCTCAAGACATGGGCATTGTCCACTGATTTCAAGGAGTGGAAGGAGGAATTAAGCACCGGATTGACTATCGGAGAGATGTGGGAGAGTGAGAACTTCAAGCAAACGGGTTTGCCACACGTTGTGCCGGTTTCACCGCTGCTCAGCCCGAGCGAAGACGGGGTCATGTATGCCGTTCTGAAGGATATCGAGCAGGTACCTGCTCAAGTTGATGAATTCGGGATCGTCGTCGTTAATGACCAACTGGTGGCCAAAGCCAATTATATGATCCGCTTCGACATTCTGAAAAATAAGGTTCTGTCTTTCACAAAGATATCTCAACACGGCGAATTGCGGTGGATGACACCCTATCTCCTTGCTACCGGCTTCACTGCATACTTACAGGACCACAAGGTATATAACTTTACTGGTTTTATCTAAACTGTACTATTATACTATACTTTTGTTCAGATTTAATTGATAGATGTACCCTCACATCAAGTTAAAAAGTGTCCAAAAAATATAATTCAAGATTTAGCCTAGATATATAACGCTGAGATCAGTTTTAAATCATAATGTTTGACAGACATCTTTGTTTTGTTTTTGTTAAGGGAGAAGGAGCAAGCGCCAAGGATGAGCAGAAACAGTTGGAGGACTGAATGATACTATACTGCAAATTTATCATCTGTGGGTAACACTAGCTGTCGCTTTGTTTTGCTTACCACCTGTGAGATGTAAGTTTTTTTAGATAATGGATTGAGATGCAAGGTTTTTTTAGATAATGGATTAAAACCCGGCCTCTACATAAACAAGGGAGATGCATGGTTAAATGTGTTTAGGTTAACTAGAAGATCTTATTCTAATGACTATAGACCTAGCAATTAAACTGAATGGTAACCAGTATTTATGGTATGAAAGATACAGTGTGCAGCTCTGAACTTCTGAAGTCTGAGCCGATGAATTTAAGATTTTAGTGGAATATCTCTGAACTTGTATTCCTAGAGGAAAGGCACTGTTCCTAAAAAATGTGATAGCGCTGGCCCAGATAAGTGGCGGTGACAGAAAAGCCCAAAGCGCAAGTATTAACACTAGGTTTTCGCAATCTACTCGGAGAAGAAAGAGAAAACCGACACAGAGAAGAAGAAGCGATTCGAGTTGAATCGGTCACGCTATCGGACCAAGTCGAGTATCGGACCCAGTTCCGTATCGGACTCAGCGGTGCTTCGGACCAACTGGAGCGCCAGTAGAGGGACTGTATCGGCCGATGTGGGTTCAATGCGGCCATCGGCTGATGGAAGCAGGAAGCCGATGGAGGCAGAACGGGCTTGGTTTGGGCCTGAGTCAAGCTTCAAAGGAGATTGCCAAGTAGGGATAAGGCCCGATTTTAGGCAATTGTATCTCTTAATTAGGAAGTTAAATTAGTTTCAATCTAATCTATGGCAAGAGTCCGTCATGAGGACTTGTTTGTTAGTTATAGATAAAATCGTGTCCTATATGGACAATGTTGTAAATCACGGGTATAAATATCCCGGTAGTTTGTACTTAGAAGATCTCTCTCAATTCGACAATCAAAAATATTACAGTTCAATCTACTTTCGGCGCATCGCCAACCCTCGCAAGAGGTTGATTTTCGGCAAGTTCTTGCTTCCCCAGAGCAGAGGTAAGAACTCGTACCTGACGATCTATGTCGTCGGGTCTAGCGTGTCGTTCTAGACACATTAAGCCCTGGCGACGTGATCATCGTCTATCATGTCTTGGATGATCTTAATATGGCATGCTAATTCTATCTCGCCAGCGGTAAGCTCGCTTTAGGGTTTGTTGCCGACGATGGTCGAATTAGTTTGTTTATCTAGATCCTTCAAGGCATCTACCATCCCCAAAAGCGATCGAGGGCTTTATTGTCTTTGTGTTAATTCTTGACTCACACTTTGTGTTGCTATCGACCCTAGTCGTGTTTTGAGATATAACTCAAAGCCTGTTTTCGATCGTAATTAAGGATAGTGCCGGGGTTTCAGCCGGTCTTACCTAATAGATATGATTACTTTATGTTTTTTATATGTGTTTGCCACTTGTATGAGTGGATCGACAGATATAATTGTATTTATCACAGAGTATTCTCAAGATTTTTCTGTGATCAGTATATTTATATCGGCCGATCGGCTTGTACAGGTTTACACTAGAGTATTAACTAGTGCATTTACTTCCTATATCCCTCATCGGCCGATGTCGTCAAATCGACACAGACCTATTGATGAAGGCCGATGGGAATAGATCTGTACATTAATCTTGTTTCATTATAACCTCAAGTAGGCCGATACAACCTTGCCTTATCAGCTGGGTTTTCACGATGCGACATCGGTCTACTGGCCGATCGGCCATCGTTTGCTGACATGGTTTACTTGTTTATTCTTGTTGATTGCAGATCAAATCAACTGGCACGCCCTAAACACACCTAGGCAAGCCATTGGACCTGCACTGCAGTTAAGCAGATCTCCCAGGCCGCCGTGGTAACGTGGAACCCGCTTTGACACTAAGGGTGGGTCGAAATTCTGCGCCAACACACTTGTGGCACGCCCAGTGGGACAAAAAAGAAGGTTCACACTGTCAACAAGTTCACTCCAAGATGTCCAAGCAGAGCGAAATTTCAGAAGAAAACGTTGTCTCGGTGACCGCCGATCAACTCAACAAGGAGCAAAAGGCTGAGATGGCAAAGTTAATCGAGCAGTTCCAGAACGTGTACCTGCAGACATACTCCAGGACTCGGCAAGGCACCATCGTTCAACAATCCAAGGTGATAATGCCGAGCCCTGGGGACGGAGCTAGCACATCGGCGGCAGCCCAAGATCAAGATGTCAAAACCGAAGACGATGCTCACTGCGCTGCGCCGACGCTACAAGACCGCATCGACTCCGCGGTTCACTCAGCGCTAATCAATCAATCTGGTGTCCTGGTGAACACATTGACCAATACAGTTAAGTCGATACTAGATAGTTCCATTCACCAGCACAAGCCTCAAGGGCCGATCTTCCTACCTGACAATAAATTCCCTCCATATCGAACCTTAAGGACTGACCTGAGTATGGCTCCACAGCCGACAGCGCCGATCCCACCTCCATCGGCCCAACCAGTGTCGACCATGCCGTTGGTCTTGACGAAACAGGAGGGAGGAAGCCCTCAGCACATCACAGAAGACCAATTGGCGCAATGGACGAGGGGAGACAAGCTCCAGCAGCCTTGCATCAGCCGATGGTTGAGCCGACGCAACAAGCCTCTGCCAATCCAACATCGGCCGGGCAAGCTCAATTCCCCATACCAATCAATCCTCCACAGGTGGCTGCCTACAACACGCCGCAAGGCTATCAGCAGTATTCCACGGGGCAGTATGATACGCCAAATTTGAATCATCACTTTCAGCCTTACTCTCCTAGGCAATATCGGTCGGAAAGTTTCCAACAGCCTTATGTTAACGCCAGAATTTGGTAAACCCAAAGTCATCATCGGCCTAGTTTGTGTATCGGCTCAGAGTAAATATCGGCCTCAAAGTCTGTATCGGCTGCGGAGGTCTACAAGCGGCCGATAGGAGTTATCCATATTTTCAGCAGTCGGATTCTTGTTAGATTCGGGAAGATCTTATCCAGAGAAGACCGAGTTCAAGAAGGATGCGGCTTGTATCTCTTAATTAGGAAGAGTTTGTTAGTTTTCTGTTTTATCTTTAGGAAAGTGTATTAGTGTCTGGCAAGGACTTTATTTGTTTCTTTTTATCTTTAAGAAAGTTTGAGTCGTAATCTGTTAGGATCTTTGTTAGTCTATGGGTATAAATATGTAAGCCCAAGGTTCATGTAAAATCATCTCACGATCAATACAACTTTGGCGCATCGCCAACCTTTTTACTTTTCGTCTTCTTTGACGAGTTCATGCCCTTTCCATGAGGGGTAAGTCTCGTTATGGCTGTTTGCGCTGTCGGCACTAGGGCTTCGACGTTCTGATCTCGTCAACGTAAGCACCTACTATCAAATATCTTAGTCAATCTGGTTCGGCTTCTCGATTTAGTCTTATGGGCCGAGATTCGCTTTAGGGTTTTTGCTGGTATCGACTAAATCGCCTTGCTAGATTAGATTGGCTAAGGTATCCACCACCCCAAAAATCAGTCGAGGGCTTGATTGTCTAGGTCTTGCTTGCGTTTCTTTTCATACTTAGTGCTGCATCAGTTCGGTTTGACCTACTAAGTCGTGATTAGAACCGTAATCCCTAGCCTGCTTGTTGACTGCCAATAAGGGTTTCATCGGGGTTTCAGCCGGTGAGTTATCTGGACGTTGCATCGGCCCAAGAGTTTTACATATAGATTGGATCTGGCCGATGACAACAGAGCGTTTATTGTTTATCTGCTTATTGAGAGTTTATGCCATCGGACCTTCGGCCGATGTGTGCTTTAATCTTCAGATCAATGTTTATTTTATATTTGGATTATGCTATATCACATTGCTATATCATCATCGGTCGATTGATTGTTTTGGCTATCGGTCTATCGGCCGATACGTTTTTGCCCTATCGGCCTATCGGCCGATAGACCTTCTGTTCTGCTGTTTTGCATATCTTGTCAGTGGTAGGATCAAACTGACTGGCACACCCGCGCTTCATCAATTTTAGGACCCGCACTGGAGCTAAGCAGATCTCCCAGGCCTTCGTGTGTCCGCGCGCCGGATCCGCATAGGCGGTACGGATTTGGCGTCAACACCTTACCACCAAGAACTTCCGTACCAGCCCGCAGGGGTCACTCAAGGGCATTGGGCCGATATGATAGCCGAAGTGATGCGTGATCAATTCAGTTTAAAGCCCAAGGAGAATGCCACAATATATCGGCACTCATACCTAGAGGAGTTCGACAGAGTGTCATTGCCAAGCCGGTACAAGATTCTTGACTTTACCAAATTTTCAGGGCAAGACAATGTCTCCACATACGAGCATATCAGCCGATTTCTAGCTCAATGTGGTGAGGCATTGGCTGTGGAGGAGTTGTGGGTGAGATTTTTTCCCTTATCTTTGTCAGGATCAGCATTCACTTGGTTTTCCTCTCTGCGCTGCAATTCTATCAGAGGATGGGTAGACCTAGAAAAACAGTTTCCTCGATATTTCTTCAATGGTGTACAAGAAAAGAAGCTGTCCGATCTTACCGTCATCAGGCAAAGAGTTGACGAATCGGTCCCGGACTGCATTCAATGATTTAGAGATGTTAGAAACAGGTGCTATAGCCTCAGCTTGACCGATTCCCAGCTGGCCGATTTGGCGTTCCAGGGGCTACTCGGGCTGATACGAGAAAGGTTCTCGTCGCAAGATTTTGAAAGTCTAGCTCAGCTAGCACAGAGAGTATCGGCCCATGAGCAAAGGTTCCAGGAGGCAAGAAAGTTTGTAAAGAAAGTCAACAGCGTCTATCAATACGCCTCCGATGAAGATGAGGATGTTGATGCTGAAGTCGATTTGGCCGAATGGGCCCGGATGAAGAAGCCAACGACATGTCAATGGATCAAGAAGGGCGACAAAGAAGAGAAATTCGACTTCGACATCAACAAAGCCGACAAGATATTTGACCTACTACTGCAAGAGAAGCAGATACAGTTGCCAGTAGGTCATGTGTTGCCATCGGCTGAAGAGATAAAGAAAAGGAGTATTGCAAGTGGCACAACACGTACTCCTATCATACAAACGAATGCAAAATCTTTTGACAACAGATACAGTCGGCCATCGAACAAGGCATGATCAAGTTTGATGAAACCAAAAGGCCGATGAAGCTCGAAGGACACCCGTTCCCAGTTAACATGGTGCGGGCTGACAGGGCCGATAACGATGCCTATTGGACCAAGAAGCGACCCCATCAAACTTCAGAAGGCCTCATCAAGAAATACCAGCGGAGGCATGAAGAGCAAGCACAAGACTATTCTGACCAAGATAAGTCCTATGATCCTCATTGGGAGTGCGAGTTCTTCCGATTTTGTTGGAACGAAGGGATGAGGTTGCCGAGGATGCAAGAGTGTCCTGCATGCAACGATACGGAGGAATCTTACCAAGGCAGTTCAAGCAGACAGGCGCATCGGCCGGTCAAGCAGAAGAAACCCGTACACGAGAGGCTGGGGCTGATGCACCATGACCGTCGGACAGAAGATGATGAGCAAGTCCAAAACCCTCAATGGTGTGCAGGTGATTTATTTAGCAAAACCCAGAAGCGAAGGGTCCAGAAGTTAAGGCAGAAGGAAAAGATCCAGGAGCAGCAGGCAGCGATCACCCATCGGCCTACTAAAACCAGAAAAGAATGGAAGATAAAGTCTACAGTGGTAGAGGCCGATGAGGATCACACAAAATTGACTCAAGCTCCTGCGTCTACAAAACGTAAAAACATAGCATCGGCTTCTGTTAACATGGTTTTTCTATTGCCAGCAGAGTATAGTATACAGATGGCCGATGAAGTAGTAGCCGATGACGAGATGGAGCAATCTTTGGCTAAGCTACAGTTGTCACCAGAGCAGGCCGTGTTCGACAAGCCAGCCGACACTAGCTATAGGCACCTCCAGCCGTTGTACATCAAGGGATTGTTAACAGCATATTTTCGTAATCGGCCCGGAGAAGGGAGAGGAAACCAACGTGGATAGAAGGGCTGGATTGGAGTCAGACCAGGTCTTTTATCGGACTCGGTGGGCGTATCGGACTGGGAGAGGCGCTACCAGGAAGAGCGTATCGGCCGATACGGATTCAATATGGTCATCGGCCGATAGAGGCTGGAAATAGACAGAGTCAGCGTGGGCTTGGTCTGGGCTCGAGATAAACTTCAAGGTGGTTGCCAAATAGAGATAAGGCTCGGTTTTAGGCAATTGTATGTTGTAAATTAAGTAGGTTTAGATCTAATTTTTGGCAAGAGTCTGCCGCAAAGACTTATTTGTTAATTAGAGATAAGATCGTGTCCTACAGGTACCGTGTTGTAATCTCGGGTATAAATATCCCGGTAGTTTGTACATAGACTCTCTCTGAATCAATCACACAATCAACCAAGTTTAATCTACCTTCGGCGCATCACCAACCCTCGCAAGAGGTTAACTCCCGACGAGTTCTTGCTTCCCCAGAGCAGAGGTAAGAACTCGTACCCGATGATCTACATCGTCGGGGCTAGCGTGTCGCTTTAGGCACGTTAAGCCCTGGCGATGTGATCGTCGTTTATCGTGTGTTAGCTAATCTTGATGCGGCTTTCTAATTCGTTTTAGGGTTTATTGCCGACGACGATTGAATTAGCTTGCTCATCTAGATTATCTAAGGTATCTACCATCCCCAAAAGCGATCGATGACTTGATTTTCTTTGTGTTAATTCCCGATCTACACTCTGAGTTGCTATCGACCTTAGTCGTGTTTTGAGGTTTAACTCAAAGCCTGTTGTCCGATCGTAATTAAGGATAGCACCGGGGTTTCAGCCGGTCTTACCTAATGCATGTGATCAGCTATGTTCTTGCATGTATTTGCCACTTATACAGGCGGATCGGTGAATATAAGCATATCGGTTATGGGGTATTCTCAGGATTTCTCTGTGATTGGTGTATTTATATTGGTCGATTGACTTGTATAAGTTTGCACTAGAGTATTAGCTAGTGTATTTATCTTTGTGCAATCCTCATCGGCCGATTCCAGTAATTTGCTATAAACACATTAATATGGGCCGATGGGATTAGTTCTATTTTATCAGTTTTATCATATTAGTACCTCAAGTAAGCCGATATAGCTTTGCCCTATCGGCTAGGCCCCCACGATGCAACATCGGCCTATCGGCCGATCGGCCATCATTTCTCACATGGTTTACTTGTTTATTCTTGTTGATTACAGATCAAATCAACTGGCACGCCCTACACGCACCTAGGCAAGCCATTGGACCTGTACTGGAGTTAAGCAGACCTCCCAGGCCGTCGTGGAAACGTGGAACCCGCTTTCTTGTTGGGCGGATCAAAATTCTACGCCAACAGGGATACGTCAATGGGTGGCCGATGACGAAGATGTTGGTCGACGGCGGTGCGGCAGTGAATTTGATGCCATATACAACTTTCAGGAAGCTTGGAAAAATACCTGAAGATCTAATCAAGACGAACATGGTGTTAAAAGATTTTGGCGGCAACGCGTCCGAAGCAAAAGGGGTGTTGAATGTGGAGCTTACAGTTGGCAACAAGACAATCCCTACCACCTTCTTCGTCTTTGATGGAAAGGGTTCCTACAGCCTGTTGTTGGGGCGAGATTGGATCCACGCAAATTGTTGCGTCCCTTCGACAATGCATCAATGCCTTATTCAGTGGCAAGGGGACCAAGTCGAGATCCTGCAGGCCGATAGATCAGTACATGTGGCCAGTGCCGATCTTGCAGTTTGAGAGATGGAAGGAATCGATTGCTTGTCCGGACGAACTTGGGAAGCCGATTTCCTGAAGGTAACTGACTGTGATATTGAGCCGATCGAAGATGGAGACAAGCAGTTACTTTGACGAAGGCATAACATCGACAAGCCAAGATGAACCAGCTAGTCCCTACACAGAAGATGCGGTGGATGAATTAGATGGGAAATTGGGACAAGGCTTCACGTCGGCCGATGAACTTGAAGAAGTGGACATCGGGATAGGTGATAGGCCTAGGCCGACGTATGTAAGTGCCAACTTACCAGCGGAGTATAAGATTAAATTGGTACATCTTTTGAAAGAATTTATAGATTTTTTTGCATGGGAATATCATGAGATACTAGGATTAAGCCGATCGATCGTAGAACATCGGCTACCTATAAAACCAGGCTATCGGCCATTTAAACAAGCTCCCAGGAGAATTAAGGCCGATATGCATGAAGCTATTAAGGCAGAGATTACAAGGCTCTACGACGCCAATTTTATCAGACCCTGCCGATATGCGGAGTGGATTTCCAATATAGTACCAGTGTTGAAGAAGAACGGCAAGCTCAGGGTATGCATCAATTTCAGAGATTTAAACAAAGCAACACCAAAAGATGAGTACCCTATGCCGATAGCAGATTTGCTAGTTGATGTTGCATCTGGACACAAAATCATCAGCTTTATGGATGGAAATGCAGGCTATAACCAAATTTTCATGGCTGAAGAGGATATTCACAAGACAGCTTTCAGGTGTCCGGGGGCAATCGGCTTATATGAGTGGGTCGTCATGACATTTGGTTTAAAGAATGCTGGAGCTACCTATCAGAGGGCAATGAATTATATTTTTCACGACCTTATTGGCTCCTTGATTGAGATCTACATTGACGATGTGGTTGTGAAATCAAAAGAGTACGATGATCATTTGGCCGATTTACGCAAGGTACTAGAAAGAGCAAGAAAATATGGTCTAAAGATGAACCCTAACAAGTGTGCTTTTGGCGTATCGGCCGGTCAGTTTTTGGGTTTCTTGGTCCACGAGAGAGGAATCGAGATTACACAGAAGAACATCGATGCCATAAAGAAGATCAACCCTCCGGAGAACAAGACCAAGTTACAGTCTCTGATTGGGAAAATCAACTTCGTTCGGCGTTTTATATCAAACCTGTCAGGCAGAATAGAGCCATTCACTCCATTATTGAAGATGAAGGATGACCAAGAATTTATATGGGGTGATAAGCAGCAAAAGGCGTTGGACAATATCAAGGAATATCTAAGTTCCCCATCAGTTTTAATTTCTCCACAGAAAGGAATCCCATTCAAATTGTACCTGTCGGCCGATGAGAAGTCTATCGGCTCTGTTTTGGTTCAGGAAATGAATGGCAAAGAAAGAGCTATTTTCTATCTCAGCAGAAGATTGTTGGATGTTGAAACAAGGTACACGCCAGTGGAGAGGTTATGTTTATGCCTATATTTTTCATGTATTAAATTGAGGCATTATTTACTTTTCAATGAGTGCATTGTGGTAAGTAAGGCTGATGTGGTAAAATATATGCTATCAGCCCCTGTGTTGAAAGAGAGAATTGGGAAGTGGATTTTTGTCTTGTGAGAGTTTGACCTTAGGTATGAATCAGCCAAAGCGATCAAAGGACAAGCCCTGACCAATTTCATTGTTCGACATCGAGATGATTCAATCACATATTCAGATATTGTGCCATGGACACTGTATTTTGACGGATCTGTTTGCAGACATGGATGCGGTATCGGCCTAGTCATCATATCCCCTCGGGGGGCAAGCTTCGAGTTTGCGTTTACTATCAAGCCCTATTATACTAACAACCAAGCAGAATACGAAGCTGTTCTCAAGGGTTTGCAGTTGTTGCAAGAGGTCGAGGCTGATTCTGTAGAAATTATTGGTGATTCAATATTGGTGATTAATCAGCTTTCTGGGAAGTATGAGTGCAGGAATGATATTCTAAGGGTCTACAATGAAGAGTGCAGGGAATTGTTAAAAGCTTTCAAGATTGTGACGACGAGGCATATACCCCGGAAGCAAAATTTCGAAGCCAATGATTTAGCTCAGGGAGCATCAAGATACAGGCCGATGGTGAAAGATGTTGAGATTAGAATCGCTACCGTGGATGCCAATGACTGGAGGTTCGCTATCATCGAGTATTTGAGAAATCCTTCTCAATCAGCGTCACGAAAGGTGAAGTATAAAGTTCTACACTATGTCTTGCTCGATGATGATCTATACTATCGGACGATTGATGGTGTCTTACTAAGGTGTTTGAGTTTAGAAGAAGCCAAAGTTGTCATGAGCGAGGTTCACGAAGCAATTTGTGGAACACATCAATCGGCCCATAAAATGCGATGGCTTTTGAAGCGTGTTGGATATTTTTGGCCGACAATGCTAGAGGATTGTTTCAGGTACTATAAAGGGTGTCAAGATTGTCAGAAGTTTGGAACAATTCAGAGAGCTCCGGCGTCGGCTATGCATCCAATCATAAAGCCATGGCCGTTTCGTGGATGTGGATGGGGTATAGACATGATCGGACACATTAATCCACCATCAAGCAAAGGACACAAGTACATTTTAGCGGCTACAGATTACTTCACAAAGTGGGTTGAGGCCGTTCCCGTTAAAAAGGTTGACTCCAAGGATGCCATTCAGTTTGTTAAGGAGCATATTATATATCGATTTGGACTTCCACAGACGTTAATGACAGATCAGGGATCAATTTTCGTGTCCGATGAGTTTGTTGAGTTTGCTGACAGCATGGGCATCAAGTTGTTGAATTCTTCTCCATATTACGCGCAAGCTAATGGGTAGGCAGAAGCTTCTAACAAGAGTTTAATCAAGTTGATCAAGAGAAAGATTGATGAACAGTCGAGACAGTGGCATACAACATTGGCCGATTCTCTTTGGACGTATCGGATGGCTTGTCACGGTGCAACTCAAGTGCCGCCTTATCAGTTGGTTTATGGGCATGAAGCTGTGCTGCCGTGGGAGACCAACATCGGCTCAAGAAGGATTGCATTGCAAGACAACTTGACAGCCGATGAGTACCACAATCTCATGGTTGATGAGTTAGATGATTTGGCACACATACGATTGCGGGCTTTGGAAAAAATCAAGCGAGATAAAGATCGAGTTGCTCGTCATTATAACAAAAATGTTGTGGCCAAATCATTTGACGAAGGGGATCTTGTGTGGAAATTGATATTGCCGATTGGTTCCAGAGACAACAGATTTGGCAAGTGGTTGCCCAATTGGGAAGGTCCTTTTCAAATTCATCGATGCGTTCCTCACAATGCATATTTATTTAAAGGGTTAGACGGAGCAGTTTTTGGCAGAGCGCTTAATGGCAAATATTTAAAGAAATATTACCCAAGTATTTGGATCTACTCATGATCGGCTTGCTAGCCGATTAATGAAATAGCCGATGTGAGATACATCGCCTTTAGATGGCCGATATGTACTATCGCCCTTAGTTCAAATTTTACAACATGAGCCCTCATCTTCCAAAATTTGGGGGGCATATACATACTCAGCAATTCTTCAAATGGATATCGAATGGATTACAAATACAAATTTGTGGACTTTAAAATTTTTTCGGATGGATTTTTCAGATGAATCTTGTGATTTATATGACTAGGACGAGGTAGCCAATCGTATTCGGCTGATCGGCCGATGAGGTATATATTAATAAAAAACGAGGTTAACTTTTTACAAGGAGAAGATAAAAGTATATTACATCAGTTTATGAAGTTCTGGATAGCTGCAATGGCCTTGCGACGGATTTGATCAATATCATCTATTGTTTGGGCATCATCGGCCGATGACCCTGGAATTGGTTTCAACGATCTACTCAGGGTTGCAAGATATTTGGCCGATGCTTTTAGCTTTGTCGTCTGGTCTTCTATCGCCTTCGAGGAGGCAGCTATCTTGACCTCAACTTCTCTAATTTCTTCACGGGTTGCTTCTAGCTTCATCAACAGGTCTGCTTCAAGGCGACGGAGTTCTTCAAGCTTTTTACTCAAGGCAATCGGCTCAACGACCAACTCGTCCAATTTGGTTTTGTCAGCATTTACTTGAGCTTTGCTGGCAGAAACAGCCGATTCCAAGCCTTCGCGCTCCCGCCTCTCTGCAATTCTTTCTTTGGCCTTGTGAAGCTTGAAGTGGTATTGCTCCAAGAATATGACTGGAGTTAATATTTCCATCAGTTCTTCAGGCAATTGATCTTGGATTTCTTGTACCCTGCTCTTGATTGGATTGCAATTCTCCACCAGGGATTCTATAGATGCCTCCAGCCGATTGGCGATGTCAGATAGCTGGCCCTTTAGTTCTTCGAAAATTGACGGCTTGGTTGTGCTGGGTGGCTCTTTGTCTTCATCATCAAGGAATTGGTCGATGTCAAAAGTAAACATATCGGCTAAAGTCTACAGTCATCAAAATGAGACATGGTTAACTCAGTCAAAGTAAAGTCGGCAAGAGATTCAAAATGGCCTAGGTTACCTGAGATGAGACATCGGCTGTGGTTACATCGGCCTCTTTTTGTTGTTCTAAAACGGCAGGCGAAGAGGTTGGCCGATGCGGGGCAGGCGATGGAGCTTGTGGCTAAAGAGAAAGGCAAGAATACAATGATCAGGTATACATTATTGGCAAAAAAGATGAGGCAAGTAGATCAACGTTTACCGAGGCAACTAGAGAAGGTGGTGGAGAAGAAGATGGAGTTCTCAATCAGGCCTTGAGTTGTCCACGTCTCTTCATAGTAGCTTTCTTTGTTCTTGGTAATGGGACCGATTGAGTTCTCTCCTTAATAAGGGATGATGCAATGATATGCAAAAATCAAGTTATAATCGACCAGTAAAATAGAATTGAAGAAATAGATAAGGAAAATTACACTAACCTTGCCGACTGCGTGTCTAATTCTCTTGGGTTGGGCGGCGTCAGATTGATCATCGGCCGGTGGCTCTGCAATGGTTGTGGCCGATGGATCCTAAGTCGGCTCATCGACCGATGGCTTTTCGGTTGGTTTGGCCGATGGCTGTTCAGTAGTGGTGGCCGATGGATTCTGATCTTCAAGCATTTCAGCGGCTGCTGCATCGACTTCTTCCTCCATCACTTGGTTGTCTAGGAATTCTTCTATGGAGGGATCCAGCTTATCGAGATCGGCCGAGTCGTTGGTCTTAGACTTTTTACTGGGTTTTTGAGCTTTGTCCTTGGCCAGCGCTTTCCTCTTGGTGGTTTCTTTGATTATCAGCCCTTGGAGCAGTGATGACACTTTTGGAGCAGTAAGGCCGATAGTTGATTCCATGATGGTTTTTCCTGATGGAGCCAGGACTAGGGCATAAGTTATTCTTTGTCCGCTATTGCTGACACTTGGAGCTGGGGCGTCAGGGACTTGAGGGCTGATATTATCAACAAGCTCTGTTAAGTAAAATCTGGCCGATTGATGGAAGATATGAGTAGCCCACTCATGCCACCATGTTTTGAAGCTGAAATGAATAAAGGCACTCAACAACAATCGGTCGCAGGCGCCCAAGGTTGGGATGTCGGTCTCCAGGACTTTGCTCATGATCAACGCCGATGAAACCGTGCCCCTGCTTTCTAACAGCCGATGGAAGTGTAGGCTGACAGGAAGTTGTCCAAGCCCACATTGTCTGGCAGCCACCATTGGATTGTAGAACTCATATGATAAGCTGGTGCTTCTGCCTTGGAATATGCCTACTGGGAGCAGGCATGGTGTCACGCCCCAAACTAGCCCCGAACGGAGGCTAGAATAAGGTGATCCAAATTAACATGTATACCTGTACCAGTCCCAGGAAATAGCGCTGGTACAACAGGAAGATTGAATATCACAACAACAGCGGTCTCTTTATTGAGAGTAGAATTACAATCAAGGTTGGAACTGCGGACAGAACCCGAGTTCACAACAGCAATACAAAAAGGCGGAAACGGAAACGGTGAAGACTGGCCCTAAGCCACAAGCAAAGCCTTGGGGAAAGGCCGAAACCCTACTACTGCTTGCAGTCTGCTTGCTCCTGGAAGAACTCCTCTTCAGCAGGGTCCACTTCTTCGTCTTCGAGAACTGGGGGGATTTAATTATATAGAGCAAGGGTGAGTACGAGAGTACTCAGCAAGTCAAGGGAATTAAGTGTTTGATGCAGACTTCAAAGGAGAGTTAGTTATTTTCCACATTCGATTTTATTTTAAGACTTTCGGAAACAACTAGGTGAGTGCTTCTCAACGACACGGACGAGAAAGTGCGTCTCATCCGGCCGGAGCAGTGAACTTGTATCGATTGATTCTTGTCGGTACGAAAGTGTTGGCGCAGAATTTCGACCCGCCTTGCAACCAAACGGGTTCCACGTTTCCACGGTGGCCTGGGAGGTTTGCTTTACTCCAGTGCAGGTCCAAATGGCTTGCCTAGTCGTGTGCAGAGCGTGCCAGTTGATTTGATCTACAATCAACAAGAAACAAGTAAACCACGTCAGAAAACAACGGCCGATCGGCCAATAGGCCGATGACACATTGTCATAGCCCAGCCGATAGGGCAAAGCTATATCGGCTTACTCATGATAAAGCAGGATTAAAGCATGGATCTTATCGGCCTTCATCAACATGTTGCTGTCAATTAATGGCATCGGCCGATAAGAACAATAAGGATAACTACACTAGCTAATACTCTAGTGCAAATCTACATGAACCAATCAACCAATATAAACATATCAATCACAGATAAACCCTAGAGAATTATCCATAACAGATGCATTCCTATTAATCAATCCGTTTATGTAGATGACAGATACACATGAAAACATTATAATAAACATGTGTATCAGATAAAACTGGCTGAAACCCAAGTTATATCCTTAATTACAATCGAAAGCAGGCTTTGTGTTAGATCTCAAAACAGGACTAAGGTCGATAGCAACTCAAAGTGTGAATCGAAACTTAACACAAAGAAAATCAAGCCATCGATTGCTTTTGGGGATGGTAGATGCCTTAGATAATCTAAAAAAGCAAACCAATTCAATCGTTGTCGGCAATAAACCCTAAAACGAGTTAACCGCTGGCGAGATGGAATTAGAAAGCCACGTCAAGATTAGCTAGAACATGATAAACGACGATCACATCATCGAGGCTTAACGTGTCTAAAGCGACACGCTAGCCCCGACGATGCAGATCGTCGGGAACGAGTTCTTACCTCTGCTCCGGGAAGCAAGAACTCGTCGAAATCAACGTCTTGCGAGGGTTAGCGATGCGCCGAAGTAGATTGAAACTGGTTTGTTGTATTGAGTTGTGTGTGATTCTATGTACAAACTATCGGGATATTTATACCCGAGATTACAACAGGGTCCATGTAGGACACGATCTTATCTCTAACAAACAACAAGTCTTTGCGGCAGACTTTTGCCACAGATTAGATCTAAACCTATTGATTTACAAGATACAATTGCCTAAAACCGAGCCTTATCTCTATTTGGCAACTTCCTTGAAGCTTATCCTGAGCCCAAACCAAGCCCACGCTGACTTTGTCAACTTCCAATCTCTATCGGCCAATAACCATACAAATCCGAATCGGCCGATACAGCCTTCCTGCCAGCGCCTCATTGAGTCCGATACACTGACCATGTCCGATACGAGACCTGGTTCGACTCCAACTTAGCTCTTTGTCTCTGCTTCGGTTTCCTCCTCCTTCTCCGGGTCGATTACGAAAATCCGCTGTTAACACATGCCCCCCAATTTCGCTTCATTATATAATGTGGCGGAATTAACCCCGAAGAACCCATCGACTTCCTCATTAGGGTTTGTCTGAAAACCGCACAGATCCAGATTCGCAACTCTCTGCCGCCGATTTAGCAACCACACACGCTCTTCAACTCTGGCGACCCCTCGGCATCCCATCGGCATCAACCCTTTCCACGGCAATTTCGTCGACGATAACAATGGCTTCCGCTCCGTTCTACGCCTCCGAAATCCCCGTGGTAAGTTAATCCCCTCACATTTTCGTTTTCTTGCCAAGTTCTTCAAATTAAGGTTTCCGCTTTCTGCCCCCCGGGTCTTATACTTTCATCGTTGTTCTTACGCCATAGGTTTTCAAAAACCAAATCTTGATCCCCACCAACGACAAATCACACAGATTCCTGCTAGGCCCCATGGGCAATTGCGACCCAACCTGGCTGATTAATGCTGAGACAGACAGAATCCCCTTCAAACAAGCCAAACCCAACGTCTCCTCATAGAAACACACTTTCAGATCCTAGCCATCAAAACTCAACGGATACAGAACCTGGCATAAGAGAATCGCTGCAGCCAAACAGGTCCATTGGGACGAAATATGAATCGGCCAATGTATTACTTTGTCCCTGGCCGATACCAAGAAAAACGAGCCACTCATGTCGGCGGCCACCTATTTCTGGTCTAGCACCTTGAACGCGTTCTTGTTCAAGCAAGGTCCGATGACCCCAACTTTAATCGACGTCAAGATGCTAACAGGACTAGATATCCAATCCGAGATCAATCCCTTCAGCCTCCTGACTAACAATAGCCACAAACTGAAAACCAAGAAGATTGGAGGCTGGTCTGGGTATGTTTCTGAACACATGGAACAAGGATCAATCTCGGAAAGGGAACATGTGGCCTTCCTGACGCTGTGGTTGGAATGATTTGTCTTCTGCGGATCGACCTGTGGCCCTACTACCAATTGCCAACATTTGGCCCAAGCTCTGATCGACAAGAAACAAATCCCCCTTGGCCGATACCTCTTGGGAGCTGTCTATCGGCTGCTTCATGTCTCCACTCAAGATTTAATGTTGAAGCAGACTGTGGCTCACGGAGGACCATGGTGGTTTATTCAGCTCTGGCTAACCATTCATACCAACACCATGGCTGATCGGCCTCCACTATCAGACTCCCGTTTCCCATCAAAGTATGCTGATCATGAAGACCATAGAACCAGAAGATGCATGTCTTTTGGAGAGGCGGCCTCTGTCTATCCCGGAGCGGATCAATCAGCCGAAGACCTGTCTACTTGGTTCATCCAATTCTACACCGGACCCCCATCAATTAAGATGGATATGTGCCTCTACCTCTCGGATCAGGATTTTGAACTCCCTGACGATCTGCAGTTGAACCTGATAAATGATGACATGGAATCCCGAGAGTCATTTATGATCGGCATCACCCCATGCTTGCTCCCAGTAGGCATATTTCAAGGAAGAAGCACCAGCCTGTCCTATGAATTCTATAACCCCATGGTAGCTGCTAGACAGTGCGGGCTCGGACAACTCCCCATTAATTTATACTTCCAAAGACTCCTAGAGAGCAGGGGCATAGTGTCGTCAGGGTTGATCATGAGCAAGGCACTGGAAATTGAAACCTCAAACCTGGGTGACTGCGACCGATTGCATCTGAGCCCCTTTGTACATATCAGCTTCCAAGCATGGTGGCAAGAATGGGCTGCTCACATTTTCCATCAATCGGCCAGATTCTACGTGACAGAGCTCATCCAGGGTATCAGCCCTCAAGTCCCAGACGAGCCGATCCCATCTATGAGCAGCAGCGGACAAAGAATTTGTTATGCTCAAGCTGTGGCTCCATCAGGATCAACCATCCTGGAATCAATCATCGGCCTTACCACCCCAAAGATATCATCACTACTTCAAGGGCCGATGACCAAGGAAAACCCCAAGAGGAAGGCTCCAGCAAAAGGCAAATCCCAAAAATCCAGCAAGAAAGCCAAAACTGGTGACCAAGCCGATCTCGAAGACCTAGATCCCTCCATGGAAGAATTCCTTGATGAACAAGTGATGAAGGAAGAAATTGATGCAGCAACCGCCGATGCGCCTGAAGAAGAGAACCCAACGGCCGAGACCATTGCGGAACCATCGGCCGAAACCACTACAATTCCACCGGCCGATGACCAAGTCAGCACTGCCCAGCCAAGGAAAACCAGGCACGCAGTCCGCAAGGTAACACGTTTCCCTTCTTGAATCTATGCAATCTTCTTTTATTAGTATATTACATTTTAATTCCTTACAGGTCGTCGCGTCATCCTTGTTGAAAGAACGGACTCAAAAAGCTCCGCTGCCCAGGACTAAAAAGGCAACCTTACAGAAGCGTGAACGAGCTAAAGCCCGATTGAGGATCCCTTCTCCTTCTCCGCCACCCTCGCCGATTGCTTCGGTAAGAGTTAAGTTTACATTGTACCTCTAGCAACATAGATCTGTTCATCAATTTCTTGCTTTTCTCCAGCCAAGAGCTCCATCACCTGCACCACATCGGCCAGTCCCCTCGCCTACTGTTTCATCACAGCAAAAGGAAGCCGATGCAAGCACCGCTGATGCTCCAACACAGGTAACCAGGATTATTCTGATCCCTTTTTCGCCTATTCTTGCTTGACTAAGCTGATCTTGGCTTATACTGATATTTCACAGAGCCTAGCCGATATGTTCTCTTTTGACATCGGCCAGTTCCTGGATGACGAGGACAAGGAGCCTCCTGCCATAGCCAAGACATCAATCTCCGACGAGCTAAAGAACCAGCTAGCCGACATTGCCAATCGGCTGGAATCCTCGCTAGAGTTCTTGGTGGAGGATTATACTTCCATCAGAGTCAGGGTACAAGAAATTCAAGACCAACTGCCCGAAGATCTGATGGAGACCCTAACACCGGCCATCTTCTTGGAACAATATCGCTTCAAGCTTCAGAAAGCTAAAGAAAGGATTGCGGAGAGGCGGGAACGCGAAAGCCTGGAATCGGCCCTATCCGCTAGCAAGGCTCAAGTCAATTCTGACAAGACCAGATTGGATGAGCTAGCTGTGGAGCCGATTGTCTTGAAGAACAGACTTGAAGAACTCCAACGCCTCGAAGCAGACCTCATCTCCAAGCTAGAAGCAACTCGCAAGGAAATCCAAGAAGTCCAGGCCGGGATAGCTGCATCACCCAAGGCTATAGAAGACCAAACGGCAAAGTTAAAGGCATCGGCCAAGTACCTTGCGACCCTGAGCAAATCATTGAAGCCAATCCCAGGGTCGACGGCCGATGACGCCCAAGTCATAGAAGATATCGAGCAGATTCGCCGTAGAGCCATCACAGCTATTGCAGATTTCATCGGGTGATGTAACATATTTTGTCTTTATATTGTATAAACACAAATCTCATCGGCTAAGCAGCCGAATTTGGTCCAAATGGCATTCCATCTTAAAAAATTTTTTGTGAAGTCCATCTTACAAACGGATATCCCCTTATTACAATCAATCTCATCGGCCAAGCAGCCGAAGTCGATCTCAATCTGAAAAAGGCCAAGTCTGAAAAATTCCTTGAAATTCCGAAAAATTCTGCAAAAATTCTGCAAAAAGTCATATATATATATGCCCCCCAAATTTTAGAAGATGAGGGCTCATGTTGTAAAATTTGAACTAAGGACGATAGTATATATCGGCCATCTAGAGACGATGCATAGCACATCGGCTGTTATCATAAATCGGCTGAGGGGCCGATCATGAATCAATCCAGACGCTAGGATAATATTTCTTTAAGTACTTGCCATTAAGAGCTCGTCCATAAATCTCACCATCTAGCCTCTTAAGCAAATAAGCATTGTGAGGGACACATCGATGAATCTGAAAAGGACCTTCCCAATTAGGTGACCACTTGCCGAATTTATTATCTCTGGAACCAATCGGCATTATTAGCTTCCATACAAGATCCCCTTCCTCAAATGACTTGGCAACAACCTTTTTGTTATAATGACGAGCCACTCTGTCTTTATCACGTTTAATCTTTTCTAATGCCCGTAATCGGACATGCGCCAAGTCATCTAACTCATCGACCATAAGATTATGGTACTCATCGGCTATCAAGTCGTCTTGCAAAGCAATCCTTCTTGAGCCGATGTTGGTTTCCCATGGCAGCACAACTTCATGTCCATAAACCAACTGATACGGAGGCACTTGAATCGCACCATGACAAGCCATCCGATACGCCCAAAGGGAATCGGCCAGCGTCGTGTGCCATTGCCTTGGCTGTTCGTCGATCTTTCTCTTGATCAGCTTGATTAAAGTCTTATTAGAAGCCTCTGCCTGCCCATTAGCTTGCGCGTAATACGGAGAAGAATTTAATAATTTAATGCCCATGCTGTCGGCAAACTGGACGAACTCATCGGACACGAAGATTGATCCCTGATCGGTGGTTATTGTCTGAGGTATCCGAAACCAATATATGATATATTCTTTGACAAACTGAATCGCATCCTTGGAATCAACCTTCTTAAAGGGAACGGCCTCAACCCACTTTGTAAAGTAATCTGTAGCCACTAAGATATATTTGTGTCCCTTGCGTGATGGCGGGTTAATCTGACCGATCATATCTATTCCCCATCCACGAAACGGCCACGACTTTATGATTGGATGCATAGCCGATGCCGGTGCGCGCTGAATTGCTCCAAATTTCTGACAATCTTGACATCCTTTATAATACTTGAAACAATCCTCTAGCATTGTCGGCCAAAAATATCCAACGCGCTTTAAGAGCCACCTCATTTTATGGGCCGATTGATGTGTTCCACAAATCCCTTCATGGACCTCGCTCATAACCACTTTGGCCTCCGCATGACCTAGGCACTTGAGCAAGACACCATCAACCATCCGATGCTATAAGTCATCATCTAACAGGACATACTGCAACACTTTGTATTTCATTTGTCGTGACACCGACTGGGAAGGATTGTTCAAATAATCAATGATAGCAAGTCTCCAATCGTCGGCGTCCACGGCAGCGATTTGAACCCGTACATCCTTGACCATCGGCCTGTATCCCGATGCCCCCTGAGCCAGATCATTGGCCTCGAAGTTTTGCTTCCTGGGTATATGTCTCATCGTCACCATCTTGAACGCTTGGAGCAACACCTTGCATTCTTCATTGTAGACTTTGAGAATATCATCTTTGCATCCATACTCTCCAGAAAGTTGATTAATTACCAGCTGTGAATCACCAATGATCTCGACGGAATCGGCCTCGACCTCTTGTAATAACTGCAAACCTTTAAGTACCGCTTCATACTCTGCTTGATTGTTGGTATAATAAGGCTTGATAGTAAAAGCAAACTCAAAGCTTGCCCCCCGAGGGGATATAATGACCAGGCCGATACCGCATCCGTGTCGGCAGACAGATCCATCAAAATACAGCGTCCATGGTACGATATCTGCATATGCGACTGAATCATCCCTGTGTTGAACAATGAAATTGGCCAGGGCTTGTCCTTTGATTGCTTTGGCCGATTCATATCTGAGGTCAAACTCTGATAGAGCA
The DNA here is from genome assembly GCA_008326285.1 of Oryza officinalis. Lineage (NCBI taxonomy): Eukaryota > Viridiplantae > Streptophyta > Magnoliopsida > Poales > Poaceae > Oryza > Oryza officinalis. The sequence goes on along the minus strand of BDMV01000001.1, from coordinate 1,546,739 downwards.
AAAATCCACTTCCCAATTCTTCCTTTTAAAACAGGGGCCGATAGCATGTATTTCATCACATCGGCCTTACTGACCACGATGCATTCATTGGAAAGTAAATAATGCCTTAACTTAATACATGAAAAATACAAGCACAGACATAATTTCTCCACCGGCGTGTACCTTGTCTCGGCATCTAACAACCTCCTGCTGAGATAAAAAATAGCTCGTTCCTTGCCATCAATGTCTTGAACCAAGACTGAGCCGATGGATTTCTCATCGGCCGATAGGTACAGCCTGAATGGAATCCCTTTCCGTGGAGGGATTAAGACTGGGGGAGAACTTAAATATTCTTTGATATCGTCCAGCGCTTTCTGTTGCCTATCACCCCATACGAACTCCTGATCGTCCTTTATCTTCAATAATGGAGTGAATGGCTCTATTCTGCCTGACAGGTTTGATATGAAACGCCGGACGAAGTTGATCTTCCCGAGCAGAGATTGTAACTTGGTTTTGTTTGTTGGAGGCTTGATATTTTTTATGGCATCAATATTCTTCTGCGTGATCTCAATACCTCTTTCATGGACCAAGAAACCCAGAAACTGACCGGCCGATACGCCAAAGGCACACTTGTTAGGGTTCATCTTTAAACCATATTTCCTTGCTCTTTCTAGTACCTTGCGTAAATCGGCCAGGTGCATGTCGTACTCCTTGGACTTCACGACGACGTCGTCAATATAGACCTCAATCAGTGAGCCGATAAGATCATGAAAAATATAATTCATAGCCCTCTGGTAAGTAGCTCCAGCGTTTTTCAAGCCGAAAGTCATAACAACCCACTCATACAGGCCGATTGCCCCCGGACACCGGAAGGCGGTCTTGTGTATATCTTCTTCAGCCATAAAAATCTGGTTGTAGCCTGCGTTTCCATCCATGAAACTGATGATTTTGTGTCCAGATGCGGCATCTACTAGCAGATCGGCCAGCGGCATAGGGTATTCATCTTTTGGTGTTGCTTTATTCAAATCTCTGAAGTCGATGCAGACCCTAAGCTTGCCGTTTTTCTTTAACACTGGAACTATGTTGGAAACCCACTCCGCATATCGGTAGGGTCTGATAAAGTTAGCGTCGTAAAGTCTTGTGATCTCTGCTTTGATAGCTTCATGCATATCAGCCTTAAATCTCCTAGGAGCTTGTTTGAATGGCCGATAGCCTGGTTTGATAGGTAGCCGATGTTCCACGATCGATCGGCTTAATCCTGGCATCTCATGGTAGTCCCATGCAAAACAATCTATGAATTCTTTCAAAAGATTTATCAAATTATTCTTATATTCTTTTGTTAGGTTTGTACTTACATACGTCGGCCTAGGCTTATCACCTATTCCTATATCAACTTCCTCAAACTGATCGGCCGACGTAAAGCCTTGTCCCAATTTTTCATCTAACTCATCCACTGCATCGTCTGTGTAGGGACTAGCTTGTTCGTCTTGGACAGTGGATGGCACATCTTTGTTAAAGCAACTGCTTGTCTTGATCTTCAATCGTCTCTATATCGCAATCAGTTACTTTGAGGAAATCGGCGTCCCAGACTCGCCCGGACAAGCAATCGATTCCCTCCATCTCCCAAACTGCGAGATCGGCATTGGCCATGTGTACTGACCGATCGGCCTGCACGATCTCGACCTGGTCCCCTTGCCATTGTATCAAACATTAATGCATTGTTGAAGGGATGCAACAGTTTGCATGGATCTAGTCTCATCCCAACAACAAGCTGTAGGAACCCTTTCCATCGAAGACAAAGAAGGTTGTGGGTATCGTCTTGCTGCCCACAGTGAGTTCCACGTTGAGCACCCCCTTCGCCTCAGAAGCGTTGCCACCAAAGTCTTTTAACACCATGTTGGTCTTGATAAGGTCTTCAGGTACTTTTCCAAGCTTCCTGAAGGTTGTGTATGGCATCAAATTGACCGCCGCGCCGCCATCGACCAGCATCTTCGTCATCGGCCGCCCGTTGATAAATCCCTTGATGTATAACGGCCGCAGGTGCCTGTGGTTGTCGTCAGCTGGCTTGTCGAATATGGCTTGGTCTGGTGACAACTGTAGTCTAGCCGAAGATTGTTCGTCGCCGGCCATTGCTTCATCGGCCGCCTGCACGCTGTATTCTGCTGGCAGAATAAAAACCATGTTAACAGACACCGATGCCACTCCTTTACCTTTTGAAGCCGCAGAAGCCCGAGCTGTATCGGAGGTGCCCTCATCGGCCGTGACCACCGTGGATTTTATCCTCCACTCTTTCTTGGTCTTGGTTGGCCGATGGGCCATTGTCGCCCGTTGTTCTTGGATTTGTTCCTTCCTTCTTAGTCTCTGAACCCGCCGTTTTTGTGTCTTGCTGAATACATCGCTTGGGCACCATTGGGGGTTCTGGATCTGCTCCTCGGCTTCAATCTGTTGCTCTTGGCGCATCGGCCCCAGCCTTTCATGCACAGATTTTCTTTGCTTGGCCGGCCGATGCGCTTGCCTGCTTGAGCTGCCCTGATAGGAGTCTTTTGCCTCATTGCATGCAGGGCACTCCTGGATGGATGGCAACCTCATCCCCTCAGTCCAGCAGAACCGAAAAAACTCGCACTCCCAATGTGGGTCGTAAGAGTTGTCTTGATCGGCGTAGTCTTGAGCTTGTTCTTCCTGCCTCCGCTGGTACTTTCTGATCAGGCCCTCAGAGGTCTGATAAGGTCGCTTGCCGGTCCGATGACCACCACCGTCGGCCCTGTCTGCCCGCACCATGTTGATTGGGAACGGGTGTCCTTCTATCTTCATCGGCTTCTTGGCGTCATCGATCTTAATTCTGCCTTGTTCGATAGCCGATTGGATCTGTTGTCTGAAGATCTTGCATTCATTGGTATGGTGTGAATAAGAGTTATGCCACTTGCAATATCTTCTCTTCTTGATTTCTTCGGCCGATGGCAATACGTGACCCACTGGCAGTTGAATTTGCTTTTCTTGCAACAGTAGATCAAATATCTTATCGGCCTTGTTGATATCGAAGTCAAACTTGTCTTCTTTGTCACCCTTTTTTGCCCACTGGCATGTTGTTGGCTTCCTCATCCGGGCCCACTCGGCCAGGTCGACATCGACATCTTCCGAATCGTCATCGTCGGAGGCATACTGATAGATCGTATTGATCTTCTTTGCAAACTTCTTTGCCTCCTGGAATCGTTGCTCGTGGGCCGATACCCTCTGTGCTAGCTGAGCTAGACTGTCAAATTCCTGTGATGAGAACCTCTCTCGTATCGGCCCGAGTAATCCTTGAAACGCTAGATCGGCCAATTGAGAATCGGTCAAGCTGAGGCTGTAACATCTGTTCCTTATGTCCCTAAACCTTTGGATATACTCTGGGACCGATTCATCAACTCGTTGCCTAATGGCGGTGAGATCGGACAGTTTCATCTCTTGTACACCATTGTAGAAATATCTGTGAAACTGTTTCTCAAGATCTATCCATCCTCTGATGGAATTGTAGGGTAAGGATGAAAACCATGTAAATGCAGACCCTGATAAGGACAGAGGGAAAAACCTCACCCTCAATGCCTCGATAGCCGATGCCTCTCCGCACTGTGCTAGGAATCGGCTCGCATGCTCATATGTCGAGGCGTTGTCCTGCCCCGAAAATTTGGAGAAGTCCGGGATCTTGTATCGGCCTGGCAATGGCACTCTATCAAATTCCTCGGGGTACGGGTGCCGATACACCGTAGAATTCTCCTTGGGCTTCAAGCCGAACTGATCTCGCATCACTTCGGCTATCATATCAGCCCAGTATCCTGCGGGCCGATGCGGGAGGTCTTGCTGATATGATTGTTGCAAGCCCTCTGCTTGATACTGTCTGGGGGAGTACGGCTGATAATGGTGATCAAGGTTTTGCGCGCCATACTGCCCTGTGGTGTGCTGCTGGTAGCCTTGTGGCGTGTTGTAAGCAGCCTTTGGAGGAGGGTTGTTGAACACAGGGGCTTGTGGCTGTCCGTCCGATGGCTGGTTGACAGGAACTTGCTGCATCGGCTCGATCACTGGTTGCTTCCCCTTGGTCCATTGTGCATATTGTTCTTCCGTGACATGTTGAGGGCTCCCTCCTATCTGCCTGGTGAGGACCAACGGTAGTGTCGTTGTTGGCTGCGCCGACGGGGATGGCATCGGCACCGTCTGCTCAGTCGTGCTCAGGTCGTTCCTCAAGGTCCGATAGGCAGGAAACTTATTCTCCGGTAGATAAATTGGGCCTTGAGGCTTGTACTGGTGGATCGACCCATCTAGGATCGATTTGACCGTATTGGTCAATGTGTTCACCAAGACCCCCGACTGGTTGACTAGCGTAGAATGAACCGCGGAGTCAATCCTATCTTGCAACGTCAGCACCACAGTATCCTCGGTCTTGACAGTGTGGTCGTGTGCCGCCGCCGATGTGCCAGCTCCATCTCCAGGACTCGGCATTACTACCTTAGATTTTTGGACCAAGGTGCCTTGCCGAGTCCTAGAATATGTTTGCAAGTACATATTCTGGAACTGCTCAACCAGCTTGTCCATCTCGGCTTTTTGTTCTGCGTTGAGCTGGTCAACGGTTACGGAGACGATGTTCTCCTCGGAGATCTCAGCCTGCTTCGACATTTTGAGTGTTCTTGTTGCTGTAGCAAAGCTTGCGTTCTTGATGTCCCACTGGGCGTGCCAAAAGCGTGTTGGCGCAGAATTTCGACCCGCCTTGCAACCAAACGAGTTCCGCATTTCCACGGCGGCCTGGGAGGTTTGCTTTACTCCAGTGCAGGTCCAAATGGCTTGCCTAGTCGTGTGCAGAGCGTGCCAGTTGATTTGATCTACAATCAACAAGAAACAAGTAAACCACGTCAGAAAACAACGGTCGATCGGCCAATAGGCCGATGACACATTGTCATAGCCCAGCCAATAGGGCAAAGCTATATCGGCTTACTCATGATAAAGCAGGATTAAAGCATGGATCTTATCGGCCTTCATCAACATGTTGCTGTCAATTAATGGCATCGTTCGATAAGAACAATAAAGATAACTACACTAGCTAATACTCTAGTGTAAATCTACATGAACCAATCAACCAATATAAACATATCAATCACAGATAAACCCTAGAGAATTATTCATAACAGATGCATTCCTATTAATCAATCCATTTATGTAGATGACAGATACACATGAAAACATTATAATAAACACGTGTATCAGATAAAACTGGCTGAAACCCCAGTTATATCCTTAATTACAATCAAAAGCAGGCTTTGTGTTAGATCTCAAAACAGGACTAAGGTCGATAGCAACTCAAAGTGTGAATCGAAACTTAACACAAAGAAAATCAAGCCGTCGATTGCTTTTGGGGATGGTAGATGTCTTAGATAATCTAAAAAAGCAAACCAATTCAATCGTTGTCGGCAATAAACCCTAAAACGAGTTAACTGCTGGCGAGATGGAATTAGAAAGCCACGTCAATATTAGCTAGAACATGATAAATAACGATCACATCATCGAGGCTTAACGTGTCTAAAGCAACACGCTAGCCCCGACGATGCAGATTGTCGGGAACGAGTTCTTACCTCTGCTCCGGGAAGCAAGAACTCGTCGAAATCAACCTCTTGCGAGGGTTAGCGATGCGCCGAAGTAGATTGAAACTGGTTTGTTGTATTGAGTTGTGTGTGATTCTATGTACAAACTATTGGGATATTTATACCCGAGATTACAACAGGGTCCATGTAGGACACGATCTTATCTCTAACAAACAACAAGTCTTTGCGGCAGACTTTTGCCACAGATTAGATCTAAACCTACTTGATTTACAAGATACAATTGCCTAAAACCGAGCCTTATCTCTATTTGGCAACTTCCTTGAAGCTTATCCTGAGCCCAAACCAAGCCCACGCTGACTTTGTCAACTTCCAACCTCTATCGGCCAATAACCAAACAAATCTGAATCGGCCGATACAGCCTTCCTGCCAGCGCCTCATTGAGTCCGATACGCTGACCATGTCCGATACGAGACCTGATTCGACTCCAACTTAGCTCTTTGTCTCTGCTTCGGTTTCCTCCTCCTTCTCCGGGTCGATTACGAAAATCCGCTGTTAACAGAAAGGCTCCCTGCCAATCGATCACCGACGCCGGCTGCTCCAACATCCACAAGTCTAGCACGTCGGAACGAGAGGCTCCCTACCAATCGTTCACCGACACCGGCTGCTCCAACAGTCTCAAACCAAGCACAGAAGGGAAATCTCACACCAACAACAGTTCATAAGGAATTGTCAAAACTACGCTAAGGAATCACCTCACATCCGCCCATGACCGTGGGCACGGCTGTTCGAACAGTTATTAACCTCTGCAGAGGGGGTACACTTTACCCACACGACGTTACTAACCCCGTGTCACCTAGCCCATGACTCTCAGCCACGTTTGGCGACCTTGAGGCTTTTACGACAAGGCATTTCGAAAGCCGACTCAGGGTCATCTTATGCCAACGAGAGAGGTCCCATGGACCGACACCAGGTTAGGTCCCAGACCATACTATGCCAGGAAGCCCAGGGGTCCTCCCCGACACCACCCCGGCGAATGCACTTGTCCCTTGGCATCAAGATTTCCCTGGTGTCGGGCACCCCCGATTAAATATTATGTAAGTTATCTGAAGTGATAGTGTGAATTGTTTAGTTGGATGGGGTCTAGTAATAATCGAGTAAAACAATAACCATCCAACCTCATCGCTTCCCTATCAAGTCAAATAACATACATAGTATAAAACCTGAAGCGCCGAGTAGAGAGCATAGGGGATATTGCTGGGACTTTAGCATGCCAGTCAACTTCAGCCTGAGACATGCCCGTCAAACCACACGAAGATGGCGACCAGATGTGTTACACATCTCAGGAGACTTGACGAAATTCACTAAAGCTCTACGACATCCCAAATGCTCAAAACTCTTACCGGTGTAGAACTAGATCCCAGGAAAAAGCTCTAGTTCCACACTTTCATCTAAGCGATGAAATTCAGAATAATAAGGAGTAAACACACAAAATTTTACTCTACATTTATATTTAAATAGATAGGCCAAACGGCCAGATAAATACTGATCCACGGAAGCTTGGCTACCCGAAACCACAAGCAGCCGACAAGGAGATAACCCTTTTGGATCCGGTCCTAGAAGAAACAACGATTTCCCGAATCACTCAGAAGACTAAGCACTCAACCTGCAAAATGGATATTCCAGTATAACAAGAGTCAATACATTAAACGAGTTAATGTACCGGCAAGCACAAGACAATCCTAATATACTACATGCAAGGCATATCATCAAAGAAAAGCTATATACGTAGCTCGTTTTAGCGTAAAGCAAGTTTTAGTGCACAATTCTTTTTCAAAAGAGTTGATGATTCAATTGACTAAAATACTAACATAAATAGTTCATAACGTTTAATATATCATCATCAAAAACATAATCTTGTTGCCCATACCGGCAACAAGTCATAATCTCATCGTAATAATACACTTGACTGCCCACCCGACATCAAGTCTCACATTCATCAACATAACACAATCATCATAACTCAACCCGAGTTACCATTTCAAATCCACAGTTCATAAATCATCATTTGAAAACATAAAACAAAAGCAAAGTCTATACTTATGACACTTCACCAAGTCGCTCATGACCGTGAGCACAGCTAATCGATTAGTTTTAGAGAACTCTGCAGAGTTTGTACAGCTTTACCCACATGATATGAACACTCTAGTTTGTTTCGTGTTTGCAAAGCACTACCACACTCTTCATGTTGAATGTGGTCTAGAGGTCATAACGTAGCCTTTACATTACTTAACGCCTAACCTTGCATCAGCGATGGCAAGTGTGAATCCATCCTGGGCATGACCCAGAACCGTTAGGTGGCGGGCCCACGCCTTAAACCTAACGCCGTAGCAGCGAACACATCCGTTCCCCCATGAGGCACTATACCATTGAATTGGACAGACTTAGACGCCTAAACTACCCCCATAATCGGCGGGGTAAATAGGTAGTTCGTATGAATCATCGCTCAGACTAATTCATTCTACTCCGGCCTACCAATATGCAAGGTTAGACTTTAAGCAACTTAATTAGCTAAGGCTACCCCATAATAACACATGTGGATGTACGATATACTCAAGTTGGTGACACGAAGTTCAGTCCTTATTTAACTTAGGCGAACACTCCCCCTATCGGTGTACAACTATCACCATATGCACACCACTTGTCGCCCAAGTCTAAAATCATTTTACTCACACTTTAGTTCGCAAATACTTAACACTTTTATTTTCAATTCAGCATTAACCAAATAATCAAAATCCCATTTATAAATTCATAAGAGTGAGTATTTTGCTTAAATCTAAGCATTGCTAAGCAAATGGCATACATAAAAGCATATATACTCTTCAGCGAGCATTTATAAAGTAATCAAATCCATCCTATGGTTACAAATGAGAGGATAACAACATATCAAGGTTGATTATGCAGCAATAAGGTCATAGCTACCATTTATTAAGTTTCAAATACCGTTTTTGATCAAATACATATGCAGTTTCGCAAACAACACATTTCTTCTCCCAAATCATGGGTTTCAATGTGATCAAAGGAAAGGGGAGGTATAACTTGCCTTGATCTTGAACAAAGTGAATATCACCTAAATCACTCTTTCACCGTCGATGCGAATTATCTATACAAATGACATGATATGCACATAAATACCAAACCATACGAAAAATACAAAAATGCTCTAAAATGCATGATTTGTGCACAGTGGATAGGTTCTGACCTAAGATGAATTTAGGTAAAATAATTTCTATTTTATCTCTTGTCATTTGTGAGTTATAAATTTTCCAAGTTTGCAAGGACATACAGGTCTATTTACTAATGTATGGTTGTGAATCATTTTTAACATGTGATTTTGTTCAAATTAACCTTACTGGGTTGAAGAGGATTGTTTTCTAAGATGAATACAATTGGTTTCATAATTTTTAGAGCTAGTATGAATTTCCTATAAATTTTAGAAATTAACTTGCATATGTGATGGTCATTTTACAATATAAATTATTAGTACTATTTCTGTTACAGAAAGTATGA
>BDMV01000001.1:1503026-1537526 GCA_008326285.1 Oryza officinalis | reverse complement strand
GGGCGCGCAGGCCGGGGCGGACCGGGCCGAGCCGCACGGCCCAGGAGGAGGAAGGGGGCGCGAGCCGAGGCGGGCCGAGGGGGAGGACTGGGCCGGGAGACGGTCCGAGGGAGGAAGGAGGCCGAGCGGCCAGAGGAGGGGACTTAGGTCGAGAGGCAATAGGCCCGGGTAAGGAGGGAGGAAAAGTAGACTTTTCTAGAGAGAGAGAGAGAGGGAGTTTTAGGGTTCGGATTCGAAATCCGATTTCGCGGTTTTCTTCGGGATTGAGGCGAGAGGGGAAACACGAGACCTTGGCACATCACAAGACTCAACCGAAGAGCAAACTTTCGCAAATAGGGTTTTTAGCACTTAGGTTTTCCCGCTAACGCCGCGACAAAACGGGTGTTACAAACCAACCCCACTAACAAGAATCTCGTCCCCGAGATTCAGCACCTAAGGGAGCAGCTCCGGGAACTCAGCACGGAGAAGATCTTCGCGTTCCCAAGATGCTTCATCCGCTGAGTGGTTGCTCCACTACACCTTGTAGAACTTGACGATCTTTCTTCGAGTCTGACGTTCAGCCTCTTCGAGAACTCTGATCGGTCTCTGTTTATAGGTTCGATTCTTCTCCAGTTCAATACTTCCCAAGGGAACCTGTTCCTCTGGAACACGAAGGCATTTCTTCAACTGGGACACATGGAACACATTGTGCACGTCTGTCAGTCCTTCAGGCAGTTCAAGCTGGTAGGCAACTTCGCCGCGTCTGGCGGTGATGAGGTAGGGGCCGATATAGTGAGGAGCTAACTTGCCGGACATCCCAAACCTCTTTAGACCATGGAGTGGAGACACTCGTAGGTACATGTGATCTCCCACTGCAAACTCGAGATCATGCCTCCGGTTATCTGCATAGTTTTTCTGTCGGGTCTGAGCTGTCTTCAAACGATCTCAAATCAGCTTGACTTGCCTTTCAGCTTCCTTCAGCACGTCAGGTCCAAACAATTAAGCTTCACCTACCTCATTCCAACACAACGAAGTGCGACACTTTCGCCCAAACAAGGCTTCATTTGGGGACATCTGGATACTGGATTGGTAACTGTTGTTGTATGAGAACTCAGCGTAGGGGAGACAGCTATCCCATGTGCCTTCAAAGTCCAGTGCACAAGCTCGAAGCATGTCCTCCAAGATCTGATTAACTCGTTCTGTCTGGCCATCTGTCTGGGGGTGATAGGCGGTACTGAAGTTTAGGTTGGTTCCCATTGCCTCGTGTAACTGTTGCCAGAACCTAGAGGTAAACTGAGTGCCTCGATCCGACACTATCTTCTTGGGGCAATCGTATCAGCAAACCACGTGGGTCATGTACAGGTCTACCAACTTTCTCCCATCGTAGGTGGTTTTCACTGGTACAAAGTGAGCTGCCTTGGTTAGGCGGTCCACGATTACCCAAATGGAGTCATACCCGCAAGGGGTCCTTGGTAAGCCGGTAATGAAATCCATACCGATCTCTTCCCATTTCCACTCGGGAATTCGGAGGGGTTGTAACAAGCCGGCGGGTCTTTGATGTTCGGCCTTTACTCTTTGGCAAATGTCACATAAAGCCACATATTCGGTAACATCTCGTTTCATTCCAGCCCACCAGAAGTATTTCTTGATGTCTTGGTACATCTTGGTACTTCCGGGGTGAATAGAGTAAGCAGATTCATGAGCTTCTCTCAAAATAAGGTCCTTTAATTCCTTTTTGGCCGACACGCAGATGCGGGATCCGAACCAAACGGTATCCTGGTCGTCGATGGTAAAACCTTTGAGTCTTTTCTTACGGATCTTATCCTTCATTTCTTTCATGACTTCATCATCTGATTGTGCTTCTCGAATTTGAGCTTCTAGGGTAGGTTGCACTGTAAGACTGGCAAGGTTTCCAGTAGGGACCATGGAAATTTTCATCTTCTCAATTTCACGACACAGGTCTTCCTGGGTTGGCCAAACTAGGGCGGTAGCACAGTAGGTCTTGCGACTTAACGCGTCGGCGACCACATTTGCTTTTCCAGGATGGTAATGTATACCGAGATTGTAATCCTTGATTAATTCCAACCATCTTCTCTGTCTCATGTTCAGTTCGCTCTGAGTAAAGATGTATTTGAGGCTTTTGTGGTCGGTGTAAATCTCACATCTGTTTCCAATCAGGTAATGACGCCAAATCTTTAGGGCATGAATCACGGCTGCCAATTCCAGGTCATGCGTAGGATAGTTGACTTCATGGGGCCTAAGTTGCCTTGAAGCGTAGGCTACCACCTTTCGGTCTTGCATTAGGACACATCCCAGACCTTGTCTTGATGCATCACAGAAGATCTCAAAATCCTTTCTGATGTCGGGCAGGGTGAGGACGGGAGCAGTTGTCAATCTTTTCTTAAGTTCTTGGAAACTGCGTTCGCACGCTTCCGACCATTCAAACTTCTTTTCCTTCTTTAGCAGTTCCGTCATTGGTCGGGCCAGTTTGGAGAATCCTTCAATGAACCTCCGATAGTAACCTGCTAAGCCGAGGAAACTACGGATCTCAGACACCGTCTTGGGTGCGTTCCAAGCTAGGACGGTCTCAACCTTACTGGGGTCTACTTCGACACCTTCGGCGGAGATGACGTGGCCAAGGAAGGCTACTTTATCCAACCAGAACTCACACTTCGAGTACTTGGCAAAGAGCTGGTGTTCTCGCAACCTTTCCATCACTTTCCGTAGATGATTTGCATGATCTTGTCCATTCCTTGAGTAAATCAAAATATCGTCGATGAAGACCACCACAAACTTATCCAGGTAGTCCATGAAAACTTTGTTCATCAAGTTCATGAAGAAAGCTAGAGCATTGGTGAGTCCGAAGGACATTACGGTGAACTCATACAGGCCATGCCGCGTTGAGAAAGTGGTCTTGGGTGTGTCATCTGATCTGATTTTGAGTTGGTGATACCCAGATCGTAGATCGATCTTGAAGAATACTCTGGCTCCTTCTAATTGGTCGAACAAATCGTCAATTCGTGGTAGAGGATACTTATTCTTTATGGTGACTTCATTCAGGGCTCTATAATCCACCACCATTCTTTCAGAGCCGTCTTTCTTCTTTACCAAGAGCACAGGGGCTCCCCAAGGGGACGAGCTGGGTCACACGTAGCCCTTGTTCTGTAGTTCTTCAATCTGTTTCTTAATTTCTGCCAGTTCGTTGGCGGCCATTCTGTAGGGTCTCTTGGCAATAGGGGCTGTGCCTGGGGCAAGTTCTATGGAGAACTCGATTTCTCGATCCGGTGGTGTTGACACCAAATCCGTACCGCCGATGAGGATCCGGCGTGCGGACACACGAAGGCCTGGGAGATCTGCTTAGCTCCAGTGCAGGTCCTAAAATTGATGAAGCGCGGGCGTGCCAGTCAGTTTGATCCTGCCACTGACAAGATATGCAAAACAACATAACAGAAAGTCTATCGGCGATAGGCCGATAGGGCAAAAACGTATCGGCCGATAGGCCGATAGCCAAAACAACCGATCGGTCGATGAGCCGATGGCACAATTCCAGCCGATGTACTGAACAAATATCTATATAGAGACGATCGGCTGACGATAACATGATGATGTAGCAATATGATATAGCATAATCCAGATAAATATAAGATAAACATTGATATGAAGATTAAAGCACACATCGGCCAGAAGTCCGATGGCATAAACTCTCAACAAGCAGATAAACAATAAATACTCTGTTGTCATCGGCCAGATCCAATCTATACGTAAAACTCTTGGGCCGATGCAACGTCCAGATAACTCACCGGCTGAAACCCCGGTGAAACCCTTATTGGCAGCCAACAAGCAGGCTAGAGATTACGGTTCTAATCACGACTTAGTAGATCAAATTGGACTGATGCAGCACTAAGTATGAAAAGAAACGCAAGACCTAGACAATCAAGCCCTTGACTGATTTTCAGGGTGGTGGATACCTTAGCCAATCTAATCTAGCAAGGCGATTTAGTCAATACCGGCATAAACCCTAAAGCGAATCTCGGCCGATAAGACTAAATCGAGAAGCCGAACCAGATTGACTAAGATATATGATAATAGGTGCTTACGTTGTTGAGATCAGAACGACGAAGCCCTAGCCCCGACAACGCAGGCAGCCATAACGAGACTTACCCCTCGTGAGAAGGGCATGAACTCGCCGAAGAAGACGAAAGTAAAAGGTTGGCGATGCGCCGAAGTTGTATTGATCGTGTGATAAAAATTACATGAACTACGGGCTTACATATTTATACCCATAGGCTAACAAAAATCCTAACAGAATACGACTCAAACTTTCCTAAAGATAAGAAGGAAACTAACAAACTTATCCTAATTAAAAGATACAAGCCGCATCCTCCTCAAATTCGGTCTTCTCTGGATAAGATCTTCCCGAATCTAACAAGAATCCGACTGCTATTGGTGGTTGGTTCGAGATAACCCCCATCGGCCGATGTAGAACTCTAGGCCGATATTAGCTTTGAGCCGATATAGATCCTGGGCCGATGAGGACTTCGGGGCTTACCAAATTCTGGTGTTAACACATGCCCCCCAGTTTTGGAGTATGAGAAGTCATGCTTCAAAATTACCCTTGCCTTGATCGCCCCAAAACTGATTCTTCTCTTCTTCTTGACATCGGCTCTCGTAAGCCGATACCTTCTGTATTAGATGAGCCAGGCTGTCAAACTCATGGAAAAAGAATCTATCTTTTATAGGCGCTGACAACCCTTGGAACGCAAGATCTGCTAGTTGTTCATCAGTTAGGCTCAAGCTATAACATCGGTTGCGGACATCACGAAATCTTTGAATATACTCCACAGCCGATTCCCCTTCTTGCTGTTTGACTAAAATCAAATCTGAAAACTCTAACTCAATGTCCCCAGCAAAGAAGTACTGATGAAATTGCTTCTCAAGATCAGCCCAACCTCTGATCGAGTTTGGCGGCAATGACGAAAACCATTTGAAGGCCGATCCAGTCAAAGACAACGGAAATAATCTAACTTTCAGAGCCTCTTCAGCCGACGCCTCCCCACATTGAGCTAAGAACCGGCTGATATGTTCTCTTGTAGATATATCATCTTGCCCTGAAAACTTGGAGAAGTCTGGAACTTTGTATCGGCCTGGAAAAGGAACTCTGTCGAACCAATCAGGATATGGCGGCCGATACACAGAAATCTGATCCTTAGGTTTAATCCCAAACTGCTCCTCCGTTACCTTTGCAATCATATCGGCCCAATCTTCTTTAGACTGATATCTTTGAATTTTTCCTGGCCGATATTGTTGTTGTAACCCACCATACTGATATGCTTGCCCCCCGAGCCAATATTGTTGTTGCCGATGTTGCTGAAATTGTTCGTCGATTTGCCCCCCAATCTGATTTCTTAAGGCAATCACTCTGGGAACTATCTTCTCGATCAAACCATGTAATGTACTCACCAGAACTCCAGATCGATCAAACACAGTACGACGAACGATTTCATCAACAGTCTTTTGAAGCGTCTCATCGTCTATCAGCTCTTCTTCTTCCTCTACCAGCTTGAGAAATTGTTCTTCCTTTTTATCCATCGGCTGAAGGGATTGTTCTTCCTTGGCCTTGACTTCTTGATCAGACATATTGTTGCAATTGTGGGTTCCACGAACCGTGTAAAAATCTGTTGTCAAGAACACGGTCCCACCGGGCGTGCCAAAAATGTGTTGACCCAAATCCGTACCGCCGATGAGGATCCGGCGTGCGGACACACGAAGGCCTGGGAGATCTGCTTAGCTCCAGTGCAGGTCCTAAAATTGATGAAGCGCGGGCGTGCCAGTCAGTTTGATCCTGCCACTGACAAGATATGCAAAACAACATAACAGAAAGTCTATCGGCGATAGGCCGATAGGGCAAAAACGTATCGGCCGATAGGCCGATAGCCAAAACAACCGATCGGTCGATGAGCCGATGGCACAATTCCAGCCGATGTACTGAACAAATATCTATATAGAGACGATCGGCTGACGATAACATGATGATGTAGCAATATGATATAGCATAATCCAGATAAATATAAGATAAACATTGATATGAAGATTAAAGCACACATCGGCCAAAAGTCCGATGGCATAAACTCTCAACAAGCAGATAAACAATAAATACTCTGTTGTCATCGGCCAGATCCAATCTATACGTAAAACTCTTGGGCCGATGCAACGTCCAGATAACTCACCGGCTGAAACCCCGGTGAAACCCTTATTGGCAGCCAACAAGCAGGCTAGAGATTACGGTTCTAATCACGACTTAGTAGATCAAATTGGACTGATGCAGCACTAAGTATGAAAAGAAACGCAAGACCTAGACAATCAAGCCCTTGACTGATTTTCAGGGTGGTGGATACCTTAGCCAATCTAATCTAGCAAGGCAATTTAGTCAATACCGGCATAAACCCTAAAGCGAATCTCGGCCGATAAGACTAAATCAAGAAGCCGAACCAGATTGACTAAGATATATGATAGTAGGTGCTTACGTTGTTGAGATCAGAACGACGAAGCCCTAGCCCCGACAACGCAGGCAGCCATAACGAGACTTACCCCTCGTGAGAAGGGCATGAACTCGCCGAAGAAGACGAAAGTAAAAGGTTGGCGATGCGCCGAAGTTGTATTGATCGTGAGATTATTTACATGAGCCTTGGGCTTACATATTTATACCCATAAACTAACAAAGATCCTAACAGATTAGGATTCAAACTTTCCTAAAGATAAAACAGAAAGCTAACAAACTCTTCCTAATTAAAAGATACAAGCCGCATCCTCCTCAAATTCGGTCTCCTCTGGATAAGATCTTCCCGAATCTAACAAGAATCCGACTGCTATTGGTGGTTGGTTCGAGATAACCCCCATCGGCCGATGTAGAACGCTAGGCCGATATTAGCTTTGAGCCGATATAGATCCTGGGCCGATGAGGACTTCGGGGCTTACCAAATTCTGGTGTTAACAGGTGGCATCCCGGGTAGTTCTTCGGGGAACACATCGGGATACTCATTGACTATGGGTACCAATTCCAAAGGAGTAGCTTGCAAGCAACTTAGAGTTGGTCGTTTTCTGGATAGGAGGGGAGTGAATTGCACTTGTCTTCTTCCGGGTCCTTGTAGAGTGATGGTTCTTTCGGCACAATCTATTTGTCCTTTGTGCTTAGCCAACCAATCCATCCCTAGGATGACATCCAGATCTTGGGAGTCTAGAACTATGGGTTTGGCTGCGAAGCTAACCCCTTCTATCACTAGATCAACCTTGGGGCATAGTTTATCTGCCCTTATATCCCTTCCAGGGGAATGTACTACCATAGGTACTTGTAAATTTTGGGTTTTCCAACCATTTCTTTTCACAAAAGCTTGCGATATGAACGAATGAGAAGCTCCTGAGTCAAATAGAACAAGTGCGGGTATGGAGTTGACAGAGAACATACCCATCACCACGTTGGGGGCCTCTTGGGCGGTTTCAGCTTGAATGTGGTTCACTCGGCCTCATCCAAAGTTGTTGGAGGCGCGAGAACCTTGTCCACTTGCCTGAGTGACTGGACGGGACGGGGCAGGTGCTGGGGCCCTGGGGAAACCAGCATCGGAGCGTCCGGAGTTAGAGTTTCCCTGGTTTCGAGGACACTGTCGGGCGTAATGTCCCATTTGTTTGCAAGTGAAGCACTGCACATTCGCCATTCCTGTGGGCGAATTGAAGGAGGTGACACTGTTTCCTGCGGTATTGCCACTAGGGGCATGCTGTTGGGGCGACGGAGTTGGGCGTGGCATCAGCGGACGGGGAGAAAAGCCAGGTTGGCGACTGACTTGATGAGCAGGTTGGTGGTACTGCATGGGGTGTCCAACTCGAGGACATGGCGCTCCACGGAATCGGTGCGCTTAGTGAGTAGACTTGCGCTTCTTGTATTCCTCAGTTGCCTCTTTTCTGGCATCCTCCAGAAGCAAAGCCTTGTTGACCATGTGCTGAAAGGTAGGGAAGTCATGGGCAAGCAACTGTATCCTCAAACCTACTACGATTCCCTTCAGGAACTTCCTGATCTTTTTCTTATCAGAGTCCACTTCCTCAGGAGCATACCGAGCCAATTCGTTGAAGCGACTTAGGTACTCATTGACACTTCATGTACCCTGTTTCAAGCGATTGAATTCTTCCTTCTTCATGTCAATAGTGCTTTTGGGCACATGAGCTGCGCGGAAGGCTTCGGCAAACTCTGTCCACTCAATGTTGACTGCGTCCGGATGGGCATTACAGTAATTCTTCCACCAGTCGGCTGCAGAGCCTCTCAGTTGGTGTGCAGCGAACAGAGTCTTCTCTACCGGGGTGCACTGCACTAGGTTGAGCTTTCTCTCGACATCCTTTAGCCAATCGTCGGCCTCAACGGGCTCGACGATATGAGAGAATTCTGGTGGATGGGATCTTAGGAAGTCAGTCAGCTTAGATCTGTGATTGTTAGTATGGAAGGGCACTGGGTGCAGAGCCTGCGGCTGCAAATTTTGCTGGATGCCTGCAATGGCTTGGGCTAAGCCCTGCAAGATCTGAGTCTGAACTGCCATCATATGCTGGTAATCTGCCTGAAGCTGGGGAGGCGGGGGTAAGTCCTGTGCACGGTTGGCACGGTCTGCTGTAGGATCTGCCCGAGCTGGAGCGTTAACCGGTTCATTTCCTGACTCATGTTCCGATTCTGGTTCTTCCCTGTGGGCTTCGTAGCCCAAACGAGCTGGGGCACGAGCCACAAGATGGGGACGGCCAGCCATCTAATCTCCCAGAAGGGGCGGGGTAAGAAGACAGAACACAACTTAAAAAGGGAAGGAGTAAAGTAAATGAGCACAGAAAGCACACACTAGTCATAAAGCTTTTCTCAACTCGGAAAGCACCTAATACAACGGGTGTCGACAAGTCACAGAGCAGCGCCGAGCTTGACTGTACGCACACCACCTCAGAGATCCAAACTACCAGACAACACCCACAACAACACACTCACACACTACCTCGCCACGACTCCAAAAGAGTTGGCGACGGTACAAAAGGTCTAGCACACGAACTCCACCTGCAGTGGACGAACTCTACTGCTCTCCTGCCTGGCTAGCTCCAGTGGTCGGCTCGTCCGAAGAGGACACGTCGATCGGCGCATGCGAAGGGACCGACGGAACCTATCGAGGGCCGGCAGCAGGACAGTCTGCTGGCGGGGTAGGAGCTGGGTAGTCGAAACGGAACACAGAGGAGGAGCCCACAATGCGCTTCCGCGCGGTGCGGATCAGTCGGAGCCCACGGCGGCTAACGACTGGGGTGTGGCCTGGGGTGTAGGAGGGGCTGGCACGGTGTGGGTAAGGAGAGTAAATTGGAGAGTACGGCACACGCGGGCTAGGGAGCGTGGGCCGCTGGGAGTGCGAGCAGAGCCACGAGAACTGTAGAAGGACAGGTGGCTGGAGTGGCAGAGGCGGCCAGAGTCCCAGGAGACGATGTCCACGGAGGTGACACCCTCCTCAGCAAGGCGGGCCTCCAGCGCGGCGTAGTGGCGAGCCAAGGAGCGGTAAGCCTCAAAGAGAAGGTCGTGCTGAGTGGCCTGGGCGCCAGAAAGCTTCACCATGCGAGTCAGCGCAGGGTGCGACTCGTGGTAGGGGCAAGGGTAGCAGCTGTCTGCACGGCCAGGAGGGAGTTGCGGGATCAGCCGGAAGGCTGAACCAGCGAGGCGACGATGGTAGTCGTAGGCCAAGCGACGCAGAGCGGTCCAGGAGAGGTCCTGGTACGCGAGCTGGAGTGTGGGGCGAGCCAAGTTGAAGTGGTGAGGGCGAAGGCCAGCGCTGTGTGTACCTCCGCAGGGGTAAAGGTACACGGACAGCTCACAACGGGGAGGGAAGCGGTCCACAGAGTACCCAGCGTACTCAGGACAGGAGAAGCCAAGGAAGCAAGCGAGGTCTTTCAGCTGGGCGACGTGGTGACCCTCACCAACGCCGTGGGAACTGTGAGTGGCGTTGACTGCCATCTACAATTTTGAAATAGAAAAAGAAGTTAGTAACCAGTTTTGTAAACAAAGAGAAGAAGAAAAGAACCGAGCTTTTCACAAATAGCTTTTTAGAACTTAGCGTCCTTACGGCCATCTAATGTCGGGTTTCGTCCTAAGGCCAAAGCTGCGCTCTGATACCATCTGTAACGTCCCGCCTCCACGAGGCCGGGCCCGCTTACGCCTAGCAGCTTAAATAGGACATAGACAGCCCTCACAAACCAACACCAGTATTTTCTGCGCACTTTGTGCTCACTCGTGCGCACCCGGGAAGGACTTCCCGGTCGGTCACCCATCCCTAGATTTCTCCAGGCGAAGCACGCTTAAGTTTAGAGTTCTTTGGAGATGGGCTTCCGGAAAAGAAGTTGTAACTTGTTGGCATGAGTATCCTATCAATCCTATTATGCCTTGGGCCGGGGTGTTACATCCTCACCCCCTTAAGAGATCGACGTCCTCGTCGATCAACCCCAAGCCAGGAACTCCCTCTCTTGGCCACGTCCGTGTGTCCAGTGCCAGCGCATGTGCCATGCTGTGTGACCATACCGGGTCCACACCAGCCATGCGCACCATGCCTACGCAACTGCGACACACCCATGTCCAGTGCCAGCGCATGTGCCATGCTGTGTGACCACACCGGGTCCACACAAGCCATGCGCACTGTGGGCACCCGGAAATTATACCGTCCAATGCAATTTGTGACCACCACATAATTCGGAATGAGTGGGATCCATACACGCATAAATAGCCACTCATATCTCAATGTGCCCATGATCACAAATTAACACCATTCGATATAAAATCCATAATGCCGAATAATGAGCAAAGGAGATATTGCTGGGACTCCGCATGCCAGTCAACTTCAGCCTGAGACATGCCCGTCAAACCACACGAAGGCGGCGACCAGATGTGTTACACATCTCAGGAGACTTGACTCAAATTGCAAGAGCTCTACAACATCTCAATTGTTCAAAATTCATACTCATGCTTAGCTAGTCCCCAGGAAAAGCGACTAGCCTTGCACTTTCATCGCAAGCAATTGATAAACATCACAAATGCATAAAGATGGATATAAGGACAGCAATATACATATACCATAATGGGATTCAACAGCCCATTATACAACACAAAACTATAGCAGCGGAAGTTTGAATAAATTCACATAAGCAAAAGTAAAACCTGTGGTTTGCCAACCATCCCACAAGGCAACCAACCGGGGCAAGAGTAAAGCTGAAAAGACTACTCACCACCCTCACCGCCCTCGGTAGGGTAGTAAGAACAATCAAGTTCTCCAACGTCCTCTTCTGAAATTGCAGACATCGGGTTAAGTACGGAATGTACTCGCAAGACTTACTCTTTAATAGATATATATATAACAAAGGAGTATGCAAGCTTCTACCTTAGAAGATGGCATAATGGTTCAAGTTTTGCATAAAAGCCAATTTAGTTGAGCAAATCACAAGTTGCAAAAATAGAGTTTTCTAACTTAGCATAATCTGAAATTTAATCACAAATAAGCACAACCAGCACAACCCGTGCTCTCATCACCATTCATGTACAAGCACAGTCTGTGCTCTCTATACCATTTATATATAAGCACAATCAGTGCCTTCATCACCAACCATGGACAACCATTGTCCAACTATGGCTTATCAATATATCCATTTCATATCCAAGACTAATCAACCCATTTAATCCGGTTTGATGCTAACATGAGTGAGCTAACACATCAAGCGGTCGTCCTGTAACCGTGGACACGGCTATTCGAATAGTTTTACTCTGATCAGAGGGGTACATCTTTACCCACACGAAATGAACAAGAATCAAATGCTTTCACCACCACACAGGTGTGACTCACAAGTGACACAAGCTCATAACATGCCCTTTCCTAGTCCCACCCTAATCACCTAAACTCCGCCTAGGCCCCCGACGACTTAGCCACGTGCGTGTGTGATGTGGCTAAGGCGGGCTCACCATCGTGGGAGACACCCCCTGCAAAAACACGGCACACCTGGGTTCTCCAAAGGAACAGCATCCTCACGATTGACCAGCGTAGCGTAGATGATTACAGTGCAACGTAGTACTAAGTCAAGCCGTCCCATACCGGCGTGTGGTAGTACGTAAGGTGCTTGAATAGAGGTCAACATGTTCGGTCCTTAACAACCCAGACGAGGCTACGTGCATCAGGGAAAACCACAATCCCTTCATTGCCCTATCACTCGTCCAAGTTAAACATATTTTCCATATGAACCATTTAGTGTAAGTAGTCAAATTTTATGCCCATAAATCGGAAATAGTGAATAAGTTCAATCGATAGCTCCATCCATCGATTTTAAACACTACTAGATCTAAGCATGGCTAAGCATCGGTAAACAAGTAAACCTTCCCAAGTATTTCCATCCCGAGATTACAAGGATAAATGGCAACAACGAAACAAGGAAGGGTATGCAGCAATTAGGTATAACCAAAACTAATCATCACCGATAAGTTTGTAGTAAATCAACACATGCATATATTGTTTTGCAATCAAATCATTTTAGTAAAATAGGGATTCTATATGCTTAGATGCTTGCCTGTCTGCTGTGAGAAATCGCACTCAAATTCAGGATCTTGCTCCACATACTCCGAAACGTCGGAATCTAAATAATTATAACGTACGAAACAAATAAACATCCAAATAATGCGAAAAATCCAAAATGCTCTAAAATGCATGAATTCCTCACAGTGGGTTAGTCATCTCCTAAACTGAATTTATGTGAAGAAATTTCTATTTTAGTATTGTTATTGTGATGAATTTTACAAATTTAACAAAAAGAGACTTAGTTATTTGTTTGAATTTGTTTTAGGAGGTAGTTTTGTCAAATTCTTTTTATCTAGGTCAAATGGTACATAATTCTAAGGTGAACAGTAGTGGATTCATAATTTTGAGATTCTTCATCTTCATCATTCAGCATCGACATCTTCATCTTCATCGGAGGCATACTGATAAACACTGTTGATCTTCTTTGCGAACTTTTTCGCCTCCTGGAACCTTTGCTCGTGAGCCGATACTCTGTGTGCTAGCTGAGCTAGGCTTTCAAACTCTTGTGATGAGAATCTTTCTCGTATCGGCCCAAGCAACCCCTGGAACGCCAAATCGGCCAGCTGGGAATCGGTCAAGTTGAGGCTATAGCACCTGTTTCTGATGTCCCTAAATCGTTGAATGTAATCCAGGCCTGATTCATCAACTCTCTGCCTGATGGCGGTAAGATCAGACAGCTTCATCTCTTGTACTCCATTAAAGAAATACCTATGAAACTGTTTCTCCAGGTCTATCCATCCTCTAATAGAGTTGCAGGGTAGAGAGGAAAACCACGTGAATGCTGACCCTGACAAAGATAAAGGGAAAAATCTCACCCTCAACGCCTCCACAGCCGATGCCTCACCACATTGGGCTAAAAATCGGCTAATATGCTCGTATGTGGAGACATTGTCTTGCCCTGAAAACTTGGAGAAGTCAGGAATCTTGTATCGGCTCGGCAGCGGCACTCTGTCGAACTCCTCTGGGTATGGGTGCCGATACACTGTTGCATTTTCCTTGGGCTTTAAACCGAATTGATCACGCATCACTTCGGCTATCATATCGGCCCAACGCCCTTGAGTGATTCCTGCGGGCTGGTGTGGAAATTCTTGATGATAAGGCTGTTGAAAACCTTCCGACCGATATTGCCTAGGGGAGTATGGCTGAAAGTGGTGATTCAAGTTTGGCGCATCATACTGTCCCATGGAGTACTGCTGATAGCCTTGCGGCGCGTTGTAGGCAGCTACTTGTGGAGGATTGCCTGGCAGGGGGAATTGGGCTTGCCCAGCCGATGTTGGATTGGCAGAGGCCTGTTGTATCGGCTCAACCATCTGCTGCTGCAAGGCTGCTGGAACTTGTCTCCCCTTTGTCCATTGCGCAATTGGTCTTCTGTGATATGCTGGGGGCTTCCTCCCGCTTGTTTTGTCAAGACCAATGGCATAGTTGACACTGGCTGGGCCGATGGAGGTGGGATCGACACCGTCGGCTGTGGAGCTGTGCTCAGGTCAGTCCTCAAGGTCCGATACGGAGGGAATTTGTTATCAGGCAGGAAAATCGGTCCTTGAGGCTTGTGCTGGTGAATGGAACCATCTAATATTGACTTAACCGTATTGGTCAACGTGTTCACCAAGACTCCGGATTGATTGATTAGTGCTGAGTGAACCGCGGAGTCGATGCGGTCCTGTAGCGTCGGCGTAGCGCAGTGAGTATCATCTTCAGTCTTGACAGCTTGATCTTGGGCTGCTGCCGACGTGCTAGCTCCGTCCCCAGGGCTCGGCATTATCACCTTGGATTTCTGAATGAGAGTGCCTTGCCGAGTCCTGGAGTACGTTTGCAAGTACATGTTCTGGAATTGCTCGACCAGCTTCGCCATCTCAGCCTTTTGCTCCTCGTTGAGCTGATCGGCGGTCACCGAGATGACATTTTCCTCTGAGATTTCGCTTCGCTTAGACATCTTGAAGTGAATTTGTTGACGATGCGAAGCTTGTGTTCGTCTTAGTCCCACTGGGCGTGCCAAAAGCGTGTTGGCGCAGAATTTCGACCCGCCCTCACTTCAAAAGCGGGTTCCACGTTACCACGGCAGCCTGGGAGATCTGCTTAACTCTAGTGCAAGTCCAATGGCTTGCCTAGGTGCGTTTAGGGCGTGCCAGTTGATTTGATCTGCTATCAACAAGAATAAACAAGTAAACCATGTTAGAAAACGATGGTCGATCGGCCGACAGGCTAATGTCACATCGTGAGAGCCCAGCCGATAGGGCAAGGCTATATCGGCCTACTTGAGGTTATAAGGAAATAAGATTAATAAACAGATCTAATCTCATCGGCCTTCACCAACGTATTGGTGTCAATTTAATGGCATCGGTCGATGAGGGATATGTGAGGTAAATGCGCTAGCTAATACTCTAGCGCAAACCTATACAGGCCGATCGGCTGATATAAATATATTGATCACAGGGAAATCCTGAGAATACTCTGTAATAAATATATTTATATCTGTCGATCCACTTGTACAAGTGGCAAATACATGCAAAAACATAAAGTGATCACGTGTATTAGGTAAGACTGGCTGAAACCCCGACGCTATCCTTAATTACGATCGAAGACAGGCTTTGAGTTAGATCTCAAAACACGACTAGGGTCGATAGCAACTCAAAGTGTGAATCGAGAATTAGCACAAAGAAAATCAAGCCGTTGATCGCTTTTGGGGATGGTAGATGCCTTAAAGGATCTAGACAAGCAAACCGATTCGATCACCGTCGGCAACAAACCCTAAAGCGAGTTCGCCGCTGGCGAGATAGAATTGACATGCCATACCGAGATCATCCAAGACACGATAAACGACGATCACGTCGCCAGTGCTTAACGTGTCCAAAACGACACGCTAGCCCCGACGACGTAGATCGTCGGGTGCGAGTTCTTACCTCTGCTCTGGGGAAGCAAGAACTCGTCGAGAAGCAACCTCTTGCGAGGGTGGCGATGCGCCGAAAGTAGATTGTTTTTTGTTATTGAATTGATTGAGAGCGATTCTAAGTACAAACTACCGGGATTTTTATACCCGTGATTTACAACATTGTCCATGTAGGACACGATCTTATCTCTAACTAACAAACAAGTCCTTATGGCGGACTCTTGCCATAGATCAGATCGAATCTAACTTAACTTCCTAATTAAGAGATACAATTGCCTAAAACCGGGCCTTATCCCTATTTGGCAATCTCCTTTGAAGCTTAACTCAAACCCAAATCGAGCCCACGCTGCCTCCAACAGCTTCCTGCTTCCATCGGCCGATGGCCGCATTGTACCCGCATCGGCTGATACAGTCCCTCTGCTGGCGCTCCAACTGGTCCGATGCACCGCTGAGTCCGATACGGAACTTGGTCCGACTCCGGCTTGGTCCGATAGCACAACCGATCCGACTCGAATCGCTCCTTCTTCTCCGCGTCGGTTTTCTCTTTCCTCTCCGAGTAGATTACGAAAATCTGCTATTAACAACTTCATATTGAACGCTCGTAGGCTGTCGAAGGTTTCCTCCAGGTTGGCAATGAGGTCTTCCTTGGGTCAGGTGTTGATGACGACGTCGTCGAGTATGCCTCCATGTTGCGACCCAGTTGGGTGTGTAAGCACCTTTGCATCGTCCTCTGATAAGTGACGTCGATGTTCTTGAGCCCAAAGGGCATGGTGATGTAACAGTAAGCGCCAAATGGCGTGATGAAGGAGGTCTTGAGGCAGTCATCTTTTTTCAGGCAGATCTGGTGATAGCCTGAGTAGGCATCGAGGAAGGAGAGGAGCTCGCATCCGGCTGTCGAGTTGACCACTTGATCAATTCGTGGCAACCCGAAGGGATCTTTAGGGCATGCCCTATTGAGATCGGTGTAATCAACGAACATACGCTACTGTTTATTCTTTTTCCTTACAAGGATCGGGTTGGCTAACCAATCCGGGTGGTACACCTCTTTAATAAAACCGGCAGCTAAAAGCTTGGCTAATTCTGCTCTAATGATTTCTTTTCTCTCTGGAGCGAAACGGCACAGACGCTGCTTGATTGGCTTGGCATCTAGATGTACATGTAGTGCGTGCTCGACAACCTCCCTTGGGACACCAGGCATGTCAGATGGCTTCCATGCAAAAATGTCCTTGTTGGCCCGGAGGAAGTTGACGAGCGCGTCTTCCTATTTGTCGCTCAGGTCATCGCCAATGATGGCGGTCTTATCAGGCGTCGTTGGGTTGAGGATGACTTTTTTGGTTGCCGCATCTGAGGTGTCCAGCGAGATCTTTGGAGTTTTGGCGACTGGAAGTTCTGGTTCACCGAGTGACTTTGAAGCTAAGGTTGTGGCGATTGCTTGTTGCTGCAGTGAGGTCTCGATTGTCTGAGCCATGTCGCAGCTTTCCTTGTCGCGGACAAAGGACTGTCTGAGGTCAGCTCGAAGGGAGATGATGCCAACAGCTCACCGTTCCATGGCCTGCGTCTCTGGTGCCATCATCAAGTTCGTCTCCTTGGTCGGCTGGTGTGAAATTTCTTGTCCCCCGAATGAGGTGATGCTCAAGACATGGGCATTGTCCACTGATTTCAAGGAGTGGAAGGAGGAATTAAGCACCGGATTGACTGTCGGAGAGATGTGGGAGAGTGAGAACTTCAAGCAAACGGGTTTACCACACGTTGTGCCGGTTTCACCGCTGCTCAGCCCGAGCAAAGACGGGGTCATGTATGCCGTTCTGATTGATATCGAGCAGGTACCTGCTCAAGTTGATGAATTCGGGATCGTCGTCGTTAATGACCAACTGGTGGCCAAAGCCAATTATATGATCCGCTTCGACATTCTGAAAAATAAGGTTCTGTCTTTCACAAAGATATCTCAACACGGCGAATTGCGGTGGATGACACCCTATCTCCTTGCTACCGGCTTCACTGCATACTTACAGGACCACAAGGTATATAACTTTACTGGTTTTATCTTAACTGTACTGTTATACTATACTTTTGTTCAGATTTAATTGATAGATGTACCCTCACATCAAGTTAAAAAGTGTTCAAAAAATATAATTCAAGATTTAGCCTAGATATATAACGCTGAGATCAGTTTTAAATCATAATGTTTGACAGACATCTTTGTTTTGTTTTTGTTAAGGGAGAAGGAGCAAGCGCCAAGGATGAGCAGAAACAGTTGGAGGACTGAATGATACTATACTGCAAATTTATCATCTGTGGGTAACACTAGCTGTCGCTTTGTTTTGCTTACCTCCTGTGAGATGTAAGTTTTTTTAGATAATGGATTGAGATGTAAGGTATTTTTTAGATAATGGATTAAAACCCGGCCTCTACATAAACAAGGGAGATGCAAGGTTAAATGTGTTTAGGTTAACTAGAAGATCTTATTCTAATGACTATAAACCTAGCAATTAAACTGAATGGTAACCAGTATTTATGGTATGAAAGATACAGTGTACAGCTCTGAACTTCTGAAGTCTGAGCCGATGAATTTAAGATTTTAGTGGAATCTCTCTGAACTTGTATTCCTAGAGGAAAGGCACTGTTCCTAAAAAATGTGATAGCGCTGGCCCAGATAAGTGGCGGCGACAGAAAAGCCCAAAGCCCAAGTCACCGCGTTACCAATGTCCACTGGATGCATCTTGTTCGTCAGGTTATCTGTCTGAACGAGATATGGTCCAGTTTCCTCTTTCCAGTGGCGAATTTAGGCAGGGTTTGGCTCCATTTTGACGCAAATCATGCTCTCTCTGACAACCGGCCCCACTCACCACTTGCTATACCTCTCTTTGTACTGTGGCTGCTGTCTCTGCCGACAGTACAGTACCACTACATGGCATTCCTCTCCTGTATGTCTGTTGTACCATGCTGCATATGTGTAGTATACTTTTCTTCTATTCTGATTTCTAAATCCCAATCATCCATGAGATTTGCATGACTAATCTTCCCAAGTTCCTAGCAGCACTCTTGCTGTACATTTTGAGCAACTAGTCCACCTCGTGAACACCATGCCTGAAGTTCTCAACTGTTGTTTCTTTTTCTTCTTTCACCAACTTAACACTTGTGCTTGCTCTCTTCCTATTAAGAAAAAAACACTTGTTCCTCTGTGCCCAATAAACCAGCCAGCAACCATATTTCAGGCATAGCTGTTGGCCCCAATTCCTGCATTTTCGTCGATGGTGTGGTTTTGGCACGCCGGAAATGTGTTTTTCTCGCCATGATTTGATTAGTGACTAAGCCTCGATTATTTATGCATTGGGCCCTTAAAACAAGCCTGTTTCAGTCTTTCAGAGATCAAAGGAAAGGGAAGATTCAACATGTTGGCGATGTGCAAGTGCGATCATCCATGAAAGGACGTTGCAACTACTTTCTGAATCTCTACGCATTTGTTGCTCTTGTCTACTGTACTTATACTTACCATATTAGTGACAAAATCATCTTCTCCTAGCTAGTCTGATTTGATTCTCTGATTCACTAAGAACTAGCCCTATCTGAATACCAAGAATGGTACTGTATGATACTAGTATGTATATGAATACCAGTAGTACACACTAACTGTGCAGTATTTATTATACCTCTTTGTTCTTGTTGCTGCTTGCCACCCCCTGGCACAGCAAGTTTTTAATTGTCCAGTAAAGCTAGCTGTTGAGTAAGTCTGCAAGCAAAATGACTCCTGTAACTGTATGTCCCACAATCACAATTCACATGTCACACGACACACAAGGCGCAAGAAAACAATGACATATACTGGTTACCATTCAGTTTAACTACTAGGCTGATAGTCATTAAAATAAGGTCTGATAGTGACTAAAATAAGGTCTGATGGTTAACCTAACCACATTTAACCTTACATCTCACATGATGTAAGCCAAAAAAGCGACATGCTAGGCGCACATGATAAACAGCAGAAATATACAACTCCCTCCATCCTAAAAAAAACCAAATCCTGGGTATGAACCCACACACGTGTGTCCAGGTTCATACTCAGGATTGGGTTTTTTTTTGGACAAAGGGAGTACGTATCATTCAGTACTCCTCCATCCGCTTACGCTTGCCCTTGGCGCTTGCTCCTACCAGCTTGCCTGCTGCTCATCCGCTTACGCTTGCCCTTGGCGCTTGCTCCTACCTTGCCTGCTGCTTCAGCATTCTGCCAAAACAAAATGAAGATGGCTGTTAATTAAACATTATGATTTAAATCTGACCCTAGTTTTATCTATGCCAAAGCTTGAATTGTAATTCTTCAACACTTACGAAGAGGGGTAGTGTGCAGTCAGCAGTACTTCAATGCATGTTGCTAATGAGGTTAGTAGCCATGGCATCAATATACGTAGTTATAGGTAAATCTACAAAGGTTGCTACTGTTGCCAGCAGCAATTCAGACCACTGTTGGTTTTCACCTTGCACTTCAGAATGCTGCATCTTTTAGAATCTACTTAGGCTTGTACCAATAGTGCATTCGGTAACTGATTTCAAAACCTCTCTATATTCATTAATTAGGCAATTCACTCAGGGAGACTCTGGAAATAATACTCAAACTGAGATACTCTGAAAATAATTCTTAATTTGAAAATTACAACTATCAAAGTTCAGCATGAGCCAGGTAATTTTCATTGGTTAAGACAAGAGAAGGAAGCTTGTATTGGATAAGTGAAACCACTATGAAATAATTCTACACCAAAGGAAACATAACACCAACCGTGTATACATTTGGAAATTGATTTTGAAACCTCTACATTCATTAAGTAACTAATTAGACAATCATCGAATGAACTTAGGCTTATACCAATTCTTAATTTAAAAATTATTACTAGCAAAGTTTAACATGAGCCTTTGTAATGCTCGTTGGTTCATGAAGGGAAGCTGGTGCACATATGACACACTAAGCGGTGTTCAATACTTGAATGCAAATTAATGGTTGGCCAAATTAAGATGTCAATATTTTTTACTAGTTAGTTGTACAAGTGAAACTAACTTGATGTGACAAATATAAGCGTCAATTGAGTCTGAAACAAAGTAAAGCAGTAAAGCAAACGATTGGGACGAAGCTAGAGAAGTAGTGGGTGGCGGTGAGGGTAGCAGTAGTAAGTAAATTAAGTACCTGGCGGTCTTGTAGGTATGCACTGAAGTCGGTAGCAAAGAAGGTATTTGTAACCCAATGCAAAGTGGCCTTTTTAGAAATCTTGGTGGAGGACAGGACCTTGTTTTGCAGCATGTCGAAGCGGATCATATAATTTGCTTTGGGAACCAGCTGCATCCCAAGGCTCTCCCCGAACACATTAAGTTGATCTGGTATTGGTTCCTCCTCGACATCATTCAGAACAGCATACATGATGCCATCTTCGTTGACGCTGAGGACAGGGGAGAAGGGCAGAACATGTGGCAACCCAATCTCGTTGAAGCTCTCGCTCGCCCAGATGTCTCCGACAGTCAAGGTGGTTTCCTCTTTCCAGTGCTTGAAATCTGGGGACAGTGCCCATGTCTTGAGCTTCATCTCGTTCTCGGGACAAGAAGCTTCGCTGTAGCCGATCAAGGCGAGGAACTTGATGGCACCAGAGACGCAGCCGATGGAACGGTGTTCATTTGGGCCGAAGCAATGGCGGGGTTTGTCGTGGACGTCGAGGCAGTGGGGCAACGGGACGAACACTAGCCTGGGGCCTTGCGGTGACAAGACGTCGTCGCAGATCAAGATGCCCTTGAGGAGATCAACCCAGAAGATGGTGCCGGCAAAGGAGAAGGCCGCGTCGATGTGGAAGAAGTAGGTCGGGCCACAGAGATGTGGAGGGAGAGGGAGGTGAGGAATCGACGACCGGATCCACTCGCCGCCGTTCTTCACCCACGCGAAGATGGTGGCTTTGGGGAGCGCGGGGTTGATCCCTCTAGGGGAGAGGGAGGTGACGATGTCGGCGAAGATGTAATCATCATCGGCGCCGGCGGTGGAGACGAGGACAGCGCTGCGACCGAGGGGAAAGAAGTTGCGGCGAGAGCTTATCGAATCGGGAACTGGGGGGATAGCGGTGAGGTGGTTGTTGGAGGCGTCGTAGAGGAGGTAGCATTTATCGGCGCAGATGACGACGATGCCCTTGTGGGTGCTGGAGATCTCGCCGACCCCAAGCAGCGCCGGCGGCGGCAGCAGCATGTGCAGGCGGCTTACTTGAGGTGGGTCGGCGAGGAAGGCGACGGGTTTCACGTACGGAGCCATCCGCCACTCCATCTCCTCCACGGAACCCATCATCTGCACTCTACTCCAACTCCATCCGCCGGCCTCGATTATGGCCGCAACATCTGCGTCTCTGCTCTCTGCTGCTTCCATGAAAGTCACCATGCGTTCGAGCAACACACAGGGAGGCCTGGGGTAGGGAGGAGGCCTGGGGTCTGCCATGATTGCTGGCCTGCTGGGTGGAGGCTAGGGTTCGCTTCGTCGGGTCCAACCGCAAGATTAGAAGAAGAAGAAGAAGAGGCGATAAGGTTTGGGGAATTCCTTCCTTCTTGTCGTCTGTAGATCTGAGGGTTGTCCCACGGGCCCAGGGACACGGACGGACGGACGGACAATAAATCTCTAGGATGTACCAGGCCCTACTTGAAGACCCAAAGTCCATGACAACCGAGAAAACATAGCGCAACATTACATATAAACTGTTTTTGCACAGATAATGATATATTGAGAATATAATAAATCCCAATGCTTTCATGGTAGTTTTGCAGTATATATATATATGTACCTATTACAGATTGTGAAGTATCTAACCTCCACAAGGGTCATTTACAGTAAGTCCAATTATTATCAGTTATATCAAGCTCCATAAGCCACAATATAATTGAGGTGTTAAACTAACACTGATATTATGATATATATACCGTAGATATGACTGTGCATATTAAGGTTAGAAAGCAAACAGAACGAGACACCAATAAAAGTCTTCAAATAAGTTGAAATGATAGCATGCAGACATATTGCTAGTTAAAAATGGCTAGGAACAGAGAGCACAATAAACATATCCCACCAGGATCAAGCACCAACTTCAATCAAATCGGTCAACCTCGTTTTCTCAGTATTTTATCTCTTGTGAACTAAACTCTAGGCACAACATGAATAAATATCAATTAACTCATCTCAACTTCCAATTATAGAAGCATGGTATTGTTATTTCAATATATTATTGTCCATCAAGCAAGCTGCTGACATCCTGAGAGTAAGGATGCATGAGAACGCACACAGCTCATACGGTAGAACTGAGCATCACCTATAGGAACAGCACCAAGCCCACAACTGCCAAGTCACAGCCCACAAGTACAAAAGCACTACTACAGCAAATGCAAAGCTCGCGAATGTCCTCGATATTTAGAAAAATGAAAGAGTAAATCTGTGAAAAAAATAGAGACATAATGCATACTTACCTAAAAACACAGGAGACATAGTACTGCAAAAAGATCATATGTAAATAGTAGTGCAGTAATCAGCTCATCATATTTCTAAAAGGAAACACAACCTGCATAAATATGAAGAGAGTTGTTAGTCCATTACACTCCTGTAGGCTACTGCTTTATATATATTGACAAAATGAAGTTATTCTGTTTTTCATTTGGGTGCATATGGATAACATAGTGCAAATTATCTAAACTAAATTTCAGTTTGGATCATATTGTTTCAGTGCTTTCTAATATTGGACTGGCATACTATTAAATTTTCAAAATAATCAAATAGTCAATTCACATTTTCACCAAAACAGTACATGTAAGAAAAGCAAACATTCAAATATTAGTTAATATAAAAAGAATGAATTGAAGTTCTCACGGTATGCCCATCCTCATTTTCTGCATCACCAAATATCCAATTAAGCATAGTGCTAGTGTGCACATCGAAAGAAAAACGTATTTGGGGTTACCAATTGCAGTTTTCCAGCATAGTGTTTTTTTTTCTTTAGATCCAGAATTCATTCGCTGCACACTATCATGGTTCAATTGAACCATGTCTTCCATTTATTCAACACGTAAGGCCGCACATTTGCCCGATTCAACACCTGATGGAGGAATGGGTGACATTTGAAATTACCATGAAGAACAGTTAGCAATTGAGATGATTTTTCAAAAAAAATATTAACATCAGAGGCAAAAAAGTTTACTGGATCTTGTGGATGAAATTGGTGTCGAGCCCCTTACAGTGTCCTCCATTATTAAAGGTGGTGTATCAAAGGCGGACAAACAAATTAAACAAAGATCTGGAACATTGCAACAAATAAATGGCCAGCATAATAAAACGGTTGGCATTATGTGAAACACGTATAATATATTTAGTAATTTGCAGTAGATATCTTGAACCTTGGTAATTAGTATGAGCAGATCAATTCCAGGAGCAGGCGAACACCCTAGGTCCTGGTCCTACAAGACAGAAGAAGCATTGATTCAATAATCCAGATTGCCACATCACAGCAAGCACACAACGGCATGCTTCCAGTTCACCACTGCACATAAAATGCACATAAGTGAGACTTATGGAATTGGAATAAGTTACTTATAAAAGCTTACAAATTTCAGTTCTCAAATCCAGCTTCAAACAAGAGAGCAAGTATCAATCCTAAAAACCAGAGCATGAATAAAATAACTAAATGAAGTCCCAAACATTAATGCCTTTTGATCTTGAGTCATAGATATAGAAATAAGGTTTTCAGGAGAAACTACAAACCTCTGCATGAGTGCATGACTAACATGGAGGAAGAGGAATATCTAGCCATGTTATAGAAAGAGGTATATACGTGCTTTCTCCTTAGCTATAACACCTATACAGAGGACCAATTCTTTCTAAACTTGAACTCCAATTCATTTACACGGAATCCATGTCAACATCAGTTTTCAAGTATCCATTCATTAAGCTGAAAAGAAAAATCTGTTAACTGTAGATTTTCATAATCGACCCGGAGAGGAAAGAGAAAACCGACGCAGGGAGAAGGGGTTGAATTGGAGTCGGACCAAGTCTCGTATCGGACTCGGTAAGTGTATCAGACTGGGAGAGGCGCTAGCACGAAGAGCGTATCGACCGATACGGATTCAATATGGTCATCGGCCGATAGAGGCAGGAAGTTGACATAGTCAGCGTGGGGTTGGTTTGGGCTCAAGATAAGCTTCAAGGAAGTTGCCAAATAGAGATAAGGCTCGGTTTTAGGCAATTGTATCTTGTAAATCAAGTAGGTTTAGATCTAATCTTTGGTAATAGTCTACCGCAAAGACTTGTTTGTTAGTTAGAGATAAGATCGTGTCCTACAAGGACTGTGTTGTAATCTCGGGTATAAATATCCCGGTAGTTTGTACATAGAAACTCTCTCACATCTCTCACAATCAATCAAACATATTTCAATCTACTTTCGGCGCATCGTCAACCCTCGCAAGAGGTTAACTCCGGCGAGTTCTTGCTTCCCTAGAGCAGAGATAAGAACTCGTGCCCGACGATCTACATCGTCGGGGCTAGCGTGTCGCTTTAGGCACGTTAAGCCTCGATGATGTGATCGTCGTTTATTATGTTTTGGATGATCTTGACAAGTGTCTTAATTATGCTTCGCCAGCGATTTACTCGTTTTAGGGTTTGTTGCTGACAGCGGTTTAATTATTATGCTTGGTTAGATCTTTCAGTACATCTACCATCCCCAAAAGCAATCGGTGACTTGATTTTCTTTGTGTTAAGTCTCAATTCACACTTTGAGTTGCTATCGACCTTAGTCCTGTTTTGAGATCTAACTCGAAACCTGTTTCCGGTTGTAATTAAGGATAGTACTAGGGTTTCAGCCAATCTTACCTGATACACGTGATTATCATAAGGTTTTTATGTGTATCTGCCATCTGCATGAATGGATTAATGAACATAAATATATCTGTTATAGATTGCTCTTTAGGGTTTATCTGTGATCGTTATATTTATATTGGTTGATTGGTTTATGTAGATTCGCACTAGAGTATTAGCTAGTGTAGTTTTCTTTATTATCCCTTATCGGCCGATGCCAATAATTGACATTAATATGTCGATGAAGGCTGATAAGATTAGATTCATGCTTTAATCTTATTTTATCACAAGTAAGCCAATATAGCTTTGCCCTATCGGCTGGGCCACGACAATGCGACATCGGCCTATCGGCCGATCGGCCATTGTTTTCTAACATGGTTTACTTGTTTGTCTTGTTGATTGCAGATCAAATCAACTGGCACGCCCTACACGCACCTAGGCAAGCCTTTGGACCTGCACTGGAGTAAAGCAAATCTCCCAGGCCGCCGTGGAAACGTGGAACCTATTTGGTTGCAAGACGGGTCAAAAATCTACGCCAACAAAATCAGAGGCCATTTATCTACCATACACTTATTTTATTAAAAAAATCAATAGATTGTCAATTGATAACAGACAGTCGCACACCACTTCTGAGTTCTTACATGCATATCCTAATGGTATGGCCGATGGCAGTATAAGCATACAAAAGGACAAACTATAATTACACTAAATAAATGACATAACATGAACTAATTTTTTGATTTAATTAGATTAACAGTCTCATTTCCAGCCTGTGCTTGTTGACTGCTTCCTCGTGCTGAAGTAGCCCTGGTAGTTCTGCATTAAGCATTTGTCAGTAAGTTCAGTTCATGCCAGCTTCTGAAGTCTATAAAATCATCATGTTAGCTCAATCTCACCTCCGATGAAACAAGACGTGGCTTCATAAGCTGCTTGCCCTCTGAATCTGGCAAGGGCAGTACTTTGGTCAAATATTTGAACCTGAAAGCTGCAGTGCACATATTATGAATTTTGATACTAAAACTTCTTGCCCAAGCGACAACTCATTGTAGGCCCCTCAGATGTTGCTTTGCAAAGTCCTCATGTAGAGATATATATATACAAGTTGCAAAATGAAATTATTTTGATTAACAGTATATACACTACGGCAATAGTGATAGCAGAGCAATATATGAACTGACATTAACACTCCAAATATTATGTAGTGAATCAGGCAACATGATCAACCAAAGTGAATTAGAAGGTTAACAAATAGTATATTCCTTATGAATTACAATGTGATTCAGATATTCTTTTAGAACTTAAGCGAAATTCCTCTTATAAGGTCAATATTCTTAACCTTCCTGTGGTTGATCCAATAACTGAAGGACATGTAACGTTGTTATATGGGTCACTCAATTAATTCCCTTTTCTGCCTATTATCTGTGAGAATCGACAATGATTTCTGACATCAATGCAATATATATGTATTAAGAAGGGGGCCTTTTAAGATCTTATGCCACCAAACCACTACTGAATATGGCACCGAATAGAAAAATTTAGACATATATGCATATTTGCTGCATTTTTTATCCAATGAGACTATATAATTCGATGTACAGCTCAAGTTATTTACCTGAGACGCTTTTGGACATCTGCCATTTGACATTGCAAAGCACCACGGTGACTTGATAATTCCTGCCAAACAACTGATTTAATCAGCATCTGCATATCATTGATAGGAAGTAGGAAAAAAAGAAATTTTGTAAGTTGTTATATCATCCTTGTTGAATTGTTTCGATGTACCTCGCCAATCTGAGCCCCTGCAATATATTGATTCAACGTCACGTGAACAATATGGTGTCAGCGTTCATCAGGCTATACATGATGCATACCTTGAAGGCAATGGCATAATAATAATAATAATCGTGAAAGCAACAACTCTATTTTGGCCAACCTCCAAACATGCTGTAGTAAACAACTAAAGATAAGTCCAGCAGCAGGCCGGCCTTGTTGAGATAATCCAATTATAAAGTTAAGGATATATATCTCCTGCTTCAATCCCAGCACTTAGTAAAAAGATAATATTTCCAGTCATTTTGATGATCAAAAGATTGTTGGCTTACAATAAGCATAAGATTGAATTGATAAATAGCTTTGCAAGTACTTCATGAAGCAATTCTGATGACATCACCTTCTATCGAAATAACCATCTTAATTTCTAAATTATGTATTACAAGCATTTTTAGGATTGGATAGTTGTAATGTAATACAAGCATTTTTAGGACTGGGTAGTTTCAAACATAAATATACAGCCTATTTTGAGTCTACATTCAGTACCAATTGTGCAAACTTTCAAGTACCTGCTGACCAAATGGTCAAGAACCAGACCATCCAGTGACAAACCCAAAGTTTAAACCATCAGAAGCAAATGCGGAGATAAAAAAGTTCAGATTTCAGAAGAAGAGACGACAAAGCTTAACCTGATGGAAATCATGGTGGATCGAAGACACCATGTCCTCTGTGGACCATGTGATCGTCAATCACAATGACCCATCATTGAACTGAAGTGAAGATGTTAATCTTCATGCCTTAAATAAGTACATCTGTTTAGTGAAGTAACAACCAGGGTTTTCAAGTTTCTTTCAGATTGAATTCCAAAACTGGTGCATTAAAGTATAATTTTGCTCACCTGAACAATGCATGTTCAGGATATCATATCAAGCTCAAGAGAGTCAACTTAGGCATGCACGTAAGTCACAGCTCCGTTACGGACTTACCACGGCCCACAACCATGCCCGGAACGGCGAGTGTTTTGATCAGGTTCGTCAAGATGAAAAGGGAAAAAAAGATCAAAAGATATTCGATTTCTTTCCCAGTTCTTCAATAATTAGACTCATCACGATTAAAAAAGAAGAAGAAGAAGAAATGTACAGTTGAGCAAAGCAATCGCCTCCGTCTATGCAGAGCTAACCTCACGAGTTGCCAGCGAGGGAGCCCTCGGCGGCGGCCATGGAGCGGCAGTAGTCGGCGACCTCGCGGAACCTGGGGACGCTCCTGAGGTCGACCTTGGTGCCGTCCTTGAGGGTGATGACGATGTCGCACCACTCGCCGATGAACTGCGGCATCACCACCACCGATGAGTAGGGGAAGTCGGTGCGGTCGGTTGCAGGCGGAGTAGGGAACCGGCGGCGAGTCTGGATATGAAGCCGAGTAACTTCCCCGAGGGCACGCCGAAAGTGCATTTTCCAGGGTTTAACTTCATATTGAACGCTCGTAGGCTGTCGAAGGTTTCCTCCAGGTTGGCAATGAGGTCTTCCTTGGGTCAGGTGTTGATGACGACGTCGTCGAGTATGCCTCCACGTTGCGACCCAGCTGGGTGTGTAAGCACCTTTGCATCATCCTCTGATAAGTGACGTCGACATTCTTGAGCCCAAAGGGCATGGTGATGTAACAGTAAGCGCCAAATGGTGTGATGAAGGAGGTCTTGAGGCAGTCATCTTCTTTCAGGCAGATCTGGTGATAGCCCGAGTAGGCGTCGAGGAAGGAGAGGAGCTCGCATCCGGCTGTCGAGTCCACCACTTGATCAATTCGTGGCAACCCGAAGGGATCTTTAGGGCATGCCCTATTGAGATTGGTGTAATCAACGCACATACGCTACTGTTTATTCTTTTTCCTTACAAGGATCGGGTTGGCTAACCAATCCGGGTGGTACACCTCTTTCATAAAACCGGCAGCTAAAAGCTTGGCTAATTCTGCTCTAATGATTTCTTTTCTCTCTGGAGCGAAACGGCACAGACGCTGCTTGATTGGCTTGGCATTTGGACGTACATGTAGGGCGTGCTCGGCAACCTCCCTTGGGACACTAGGCATGTCAGATGGCTTCCATGCAAAAATGTCCTTGTTGGCCTGGAGGAAGTTGATGAGCGCGTCTTCCTATTTGTCGCTCAGGTCATCGCCAATGATGGCGGTCTTGTCAGGCGTCGTTGGGTCGAGGATGACTTTTTTGGTTGCCGCATCTGAGGTGTCCAGCAAGATCTTTGGAGTTTTGGCGACTGGAAGTTCTGGTTCACCGAGTGACTTTGAAGCTGAGGTTGTGGCGATTGCTTGTTGCTGCAGTGAGGTCTCGATTGTCTGAGCCATGTCGCAGCTTTCCTTGTCACAGACAAAGGACTGTTTGAGGTCAGCTCGAAGGGAGATGATGCCCTTGGGACCTGGCATCTTCATCATGGCGTAGGCGTAGTGGGGGATGGCCATAAACTTGGCCATGGCTGGCCTGCCGAGGATGGCGTGGTAGGCTGTCTCGAAGTCTCTGACCTCGAACACCCCGTTCTTGGTGCGGAAGTTGTCGGGGTCGCCGAAAGTAACTGGCAGGGTAACTTGGCCGAGTGGTGTCGAGGAGGTGCCGGCGATGACGCCGTGGAAGGGTGACTAGCTAGGACGAAGCATGGAGTGCGGCAAGCCCATATCCTTGAATGTCTTGGAGAACAGGATGTTGAGGGCGCTTCCGTCGTCGATGAGCANGGCACGGGCGCGCGTGCGGCGGCGGCCGGGAGGGGAAAAAAAGGGCGGCGGTGGAACTCACCGGCGGCGGAAGACGGCGGCGTCGGCGGCGGCGCTAGGGTTAGGGTTTGAGGGCGGCGGCGGCGGGGCAAACGAGGAAGAGGCCTCGGGGGGGGAATAAATAGGGGGAGGGTGGCTAGGGCTCGGCGGCGCGGGCGAAAAACCCGCCGGGGTTTGCGGCGGCGCGAGCGCGGCGGCCTGGCCGAGGGCGACGACGGGTGGGCGCGAGCCCCACCTGTCGGTGGCCCGGGACGGAGGGGGGGCGACGCGGGGCTCGGGAGGCCTTGGGCCGGTCCGAGTGGGAGAGGAGGGGACGCGGGCCGCACGGGAAGGAGGGCGTGGGCCGCGGGGAGGAGAAGACGGTTTTCGGCCGGAAACGGCCCAAAACGAAAAAGAAGATTTTTAAATTGTTTTTCTATTAATTTAATTGATTAAATGATCTTTGTGACTTTAAAATTATTTCTTGAGCTCCAAAAATTCATCGAAAAATTTTGGAGAGTACTTTAGGGCTCGGGGAATATTACAAAAATATTTCCGGCCATGATTTTTGAAGGAAAATTTTAATTTCCTTGCTATTTCACTTGTTTAAATTGCTTTAAATTTTTATTAAATTTCTGGAAAATGTATTATTAGGTAATTTTTAATCCCGATCGAAAATCGGGGCGTGACACCACCCGAATCACTTGCCACACCCGGGACGCAACCCGCTTGTCCTCAACCCCGTCTCCGGGGAGTACGCCTCAAAAGGGTGCTCATCGACGACGGAAGCGCCCTCAACATCCTGTTCTCCAAGACATTCAAGGATATGGGCTTGCCGCACTCCATGCTTCGTCCTAGCTAGTCACCCTTCCACGGCGTCATCGCCGGCACCTCCTCGACACCACTCGGCCAAGTTACCCTGCCAGTTACTTTCGGCGACCCCGACAACTTCCGCACCAAGAACGGGGTGTTCGAGGTGGCCGAACCCTAGCCGTCCGCCCGGGCCGTAGAGGCCGCTCCGTTCGGCCCACCTTTCTCTCCCGGCCCAACAGCCGTTGGCCCGATTGGCTCATCTCCCTCGTAAAAGTCCAATCTTGGTCCCTCGTCTCTTTGGGCCGTCAGCCCGATAATCCTCTCTCGCAAAAGTCCACCTCACGTCCCTCCCAGCCCTTTCTCATCTATTGGGCCGTTGGCCTATTATCCTTTCTCCACACAAAAGTCTACTTTATGTCCCTCGGCCCTTTTAACTTTTTCCGAGAAGACCCAGTTCACCTCCTCAAGTCCAGTTTACCTCCCTCTCAGCCTAATTTTCCCCTTTCCCCTGCAAAGTCCATTTTACCTCCTTTTCCTCCTCGGTTCGCCGACTTTTATGTCGCCGACACGTGGGCCCCCTTTGTTTAATCCGGTCCACACCCAGACCACGTGGCCGCCCGCGGCTTCGCCGCGTTGGCGTCCACGTCGGCGCTACCTTCTCCCTTCCGTCCGCCGTGTGCGTCACGTCAGTGCCACGTGGTGCGTCTGCACCCGTGCATGCGTGGACCGTCCGCCCTTGACCCGTTGACACGTGGGACCCGCCGTTCCAGTGCTGATTCCCTTTGATGATGTCAGCGTAGCCCTTCCTTTGCAAAATTAATTAACAATTGCGCAATAAATCATTTTAATTTCCAGAAAATCACTTAAATAGCTCAAAACTTCTAAAATTCATATCTAATTCATACGAACTCCAAATTGAGCCATTCAACTTGCAAAATTCATCTAAATTGAGCTCTACATGTTTGTTTACTTTTTATGTACTGTTTACTTGGTTTTTATTAGAGTTTTTCCTCGTTTTGCGTGCCAGCGTGTAGATTCCGCCGTTTCGGAAGTTCGCGCTCGCGAGGAAAAGAGTTCGGAGGATTGTTCGAAGAAGCAAGGCAAGTCACACATACCCCTTGAGCATGTTGTACCTATTTTACGAAATGTTTTCCATTTGCAAATAAAGTGCATGTTTTGCTAATTACATGGGAATAGGGTTTACCTATCCGTCTGCTTGAGCCATGTTTACTTGTTATACCGTCCTTTGTTAACTGTGGGTGATAATTTGACTAGCCTAAGTCTCTTATGTTGACTTTGCTAGAATTATATATGCTTAGCCATGCTTAATTACCACTAGCTCATTTAATGGGATAATTACATTGTTTACAATTAGCTTCTAACGAGCAGTTCGCTCGAGACACCCGACCATGTTTTATTGGTCGTAATTATCCAACTAAAATATGACCTAATGGTGGGCTGTGGGTGCATGGTTTTTGCTGGTCGCACCCATGGCAGTTAAGGACCGGTTCATGGGAAACCCTGGAAGAATAACAGTGCTTACCACATGCAAGAATGGGCAACTGCTGGACTCGTAGTATAGCTCTTTCCTAGCCGACGTTCCCCGGAAAGGGTGGGCGTGATGGAGTTGGTGCGGCGGGGGTGTACCCGTTGACCAGCTGCCGGATTCACCAAGGCACGAGGGGGGGCTGCCCACTGCCTTTTGAGGGGTGGGGGCGAAACCTGCGGTGTGGTGCGCTTGGTTAGGAGGAGTTATGCGAAAGGTCTTGTCACGATTTCCCCCTTTGCAGTATCGTGGTGATACTTCGGGGCATGGTAACATGTGTGGAATCGTGTCTTGTGGGTACAGTTGCGNAGTTCAATGATGGGTCATTGTGATTGACGATCAAATGGTCCACAGAGGACATGGTGTCTTTGATCCACCATGATTTCCATCAGGTTAAGCTTTGTCGTCTCTTCTTCTGAAATCTGAACTTTTTTATCTCCGCATTTGCTTCTGATGGTTTAAACTTTGGGTTTGTCACTGGATGGTCTGGTTCTTGATCATTTGGTCAGCAGGTACTTGGAAGTTTGCACATTTGGTACTGAATGTAGACTCAAAATAGGCTCTATATTTATGTTTGAAACTACCCAGTCCTAAAAATGCTTGTATTACATTACAACTATCCAATCCTAAAAATGCTTGTAATACATAATTTAGAAATTAAGATGGTTATTTCGATAGAAGGTGATGTCATCAGAATTGCTTCATGAAGTACTTGCAAAGCTATTTATCAATTCAATCTTATGCTTATTGTAAGCCAACAATCTTTTGATCATCAAAATGACTGGAAATATTATCTTTTTACTAAGTGCTGGGATTGAAGCAGGAGATATATATCCTTAACTTTATAATTGGATTATCTCAACAAGGCCGGCCTGCTGCTGGACTTATCTTTAGTTGTTTACTACAGCATGTTTGGAGGTTGGCCAAAATAGAGTTGTTGCTTTCACGATTATTATTATTATTATGCCATTGCCTTCAAGGTATGCATCATGTATAGCCTGATGAACGCTGACACCATATTGTTCACGTGACGTTGAATCAATATATTGCAGGGGCTCAGATTGGCGAGGTACATCGAAACAATTCAACAAGGATGATATAACAACTTACAAAATTTCTTTTTTTCCTACTTCCTATCAATGATATGCAGATGCTGATTAAATCAGTTGTTTGGCAGGAATTATCAAGTCACCGTGGTGCTTTGCAATGTCAAATGGCAGATGTCCAAAAGCGTCTCAGGTAAATAACTTGAGCTGTACATCGAATTATATAGTCTCATTGGATAAAAAATGCAGCAAATATGCATATATGTCTAAATTTTTCTATTCGGTGCCATATTCAGTAGTGGTTTGGTGGCATAAGATCTTAAAAGGCCCCCTTCTTAATACATATATATTGCATTGATGTCAGAAATCATTGTCGATTCTCACAGATAATAGGCAGAAAAGGGAATTAATTGAGTGACCCATATAACAACGTTACATGTCCTTCAGTTATTGGATCAACCACAGGAAGGTTAAGAATATTGACCTTATAAGAGGAATTTCGCTTAAGTTCTAAAAGAATATCTGAATCACATTGTAATTCATAAGGAATATACTATTTGTTAACCTTCTAATTCACTTTGGTTGATCATGTTGCCTGATTCACTACATAATATTTGGAGTGTTAATGCCAGTTCATATAGTGCTCTGCTATCACTATTGCCGTAGTGTATATACTGTTAATCAAAATAATTTCATTTTGCAACTTGTATATATATATCTCTACATGAGGACTTTGCAAAGCAACATCTGAGGGGCCTACAATGAGTTGTCGCTTGGGCAAGAAGTTTCAGTATCAAAATTCATAATATGTGCACTGCAGCTTTCAGGTTCAAATATTTGACCAAAGTACTGCCCTTGCCAGATTCAGAGGGCAAGCAGCTTATGAAGCCACGTCTTGTTTCATCGGAGGTGAGATTGAGCTAACATGATGATTTTATAGACTTCAGAAGCTGGCATGAACTGAACTTACTGACAAATGCTTAATGCAGAACTACCAGGGCTACTTCAGCACGAGGAAGCAGTCAACAAGCACAGGCTGGAAATGAGACTGTTAATCTAATTAAATCAAAAAAATAGTTCATGTTATGTCATTTATTTAGTGTAATTATAGTTTGTCCTTTTGTATGCTTATACTGCCATCGGCCATACCATTAGGATATGCATGTAAGAACTCAGAAGTGGTGTGCGACTGTCTGTTATCAATTGACAATCTATTGATTTTTTTAATAAAATA
Organism: Oryza officinalis; assembly: GCA_008326285.1. Taxonomy (NCBI): domain Eukaryota; kingdom Viridiplantae; phylum Streptophyta; class Magnoliopsida; order Poales; family Poaceae; genus Oryza; species Oryza officinalis. Next base: position 1,503,054 of record BDMV01000001.1, on the reverse strand, counting down.
AGCGTATGGTAGATAAATGGCCTCTGAT